>CAUYTI010028416.1:0-29894 GCA_963575145.1 Galago senegalensis
TCACTGCTGCATGGTGGGCATGCACAACATTCCCTATATAAGCCAACCGTGAATAAAGATGCTCCCCATTTTGCCTGAGCGAGCAAATGGTCACCTTTATTTAAAACACAATTTCAATAAGTGTGCTTATTCTCTGCGATATCGCTTTTCCGTGAAACCCTCACAGCAACATTCTGGCACAGTGAGCAGGGTACCAGGGTAAGCAGGGTACGAAGGGTGTTCTTCGTGAGGATAGCCTGGCCAGCTTCTTCAGGGAGACTCTACTTCGATCCAGACAAAGCAGCATACGCTTAAGGTAAGACACAGACGATTGAAATCAAAGTGGCAATGATCGCGCCGGGTACGCCAAACTCTTTGGAAAAAATAAAGGTAAAATGGGTAATCATTCCTTGGAGAAACAGTATATTGCTTTGCTTAAACTGCAAACAACAAGAGTCTCTCTGATGACTAAACTCTAAGGGGATTATTCCAAGTAGTAACTAAGCACTGTTACTGGTTTACACCAAAAAAGAAAAATCAGCTAAATATCAAAGTATGAAGGAAAGTTGGAACCACTCTTAGCAGAGCACACCAACAGGGAGAATTTATTAATAGAGAGGTTTGGACTGCATATCATTTGGTTGCAGGTGCCTTAGAACCATTACAATCTGACTCTGACATGGACAGTACTCTTAGTGATCTGCTACCCCCACCTCTGACTACTGAGGAGGGTGCACATGTTGAACAACATATATCTGATGTACCTTTGAAGAATCCTGATGGGATGGGCTGTTCTATGTATTGCCCCCTGGGCAAAGACTCATCTGATCAAAAGCATAGTGAAATTGATTCTGATGATACTATTACCAATGCCTCTGATGCAGAAGACTTTAAGAGTCTTCAAAAGTTACTTACTGAAGACTTTTTATCCATGGAAAAGCAGCTTCAGGAATTAGGAAAGTGGCAAACTGGGCCTTGATATGTAGAAAATTCCAGGCAACAGTTCCTCTTGCCATTCCTAAAACTGCCCAACCACTCCACCAGCATTCTATCCAGTCTGGTCTGATCCTAGTAGGTCGAGCCTGATATTTTTAATATTGTTCATGAGGCAGCGCCTTCTATTACCTCTAGAAGAGGGAACGCAGAATTCTTAGTCATGCCTGTAACTCAGGTATATGATGATTAAGGCAATGCTACTGTCAATTATACTGAAATGCCGATTAAGATTACCAAAAATTTTAAAAGACGCAGTTCATGCTTATGGGCCCAATTCACCCTATGTGGTGGAGATTTTATCTTCTTATTGTGAAAGATATCATTTCATTCCTTTAGATTGGGACACTTTGGCTTGTACCACCTTGAGCCCAGGTCAATATATTCAATTCAAATCCTGGTGGACTGAAGAGGCAAAAGTACAAGCTCATAGGAACAGAGTGGCTGGTGGACTCACTTTTGAAGAACTAACAGAGACTGGACCTTTTGAAACAGTGAATGCCCAGGCAGCTCTGACCCCTAAACAAATAATACAAATAAGGGATGTCTGTATCAGAGCTTGGCAGTGTTTAAATCAAAAAGGGGAAAATCAACAGTTTTTTACTAAAATACTCCAGGAAAACAATGATCCCTACACTGAATTTATTGCTCAATTGCAAACTGTGATTGAAAGATCTATTCCAGGAGAGGATGCCCGTAGGTTATTGCTTTTGCAGTTAGCTTTCAGAAATGCAAACACTGATTATAAGCGAGCTCTCGCAGAAATAAAAAATCAGGAAAATGTTACTATAGAACAGTATATCCGTGCCTGCTAAGAAATTGGTTCAGGAACCTTTCCAGCCAACTTACAAGCTTTGGCTTTAGCATCTGCCTTAACAATTAACAGCTCTAAAACCAAGTGCTTCAACTGCGACAAAGGAGAGCACTTATGAAAGAAATGTGTAATAAAAACTGAAACTAAGTTCCCCAGTGTTTGTTGCTGCTGTGGAAAAGGCTGTCATTAAACTAATGAATGTAAGTCCATTAAAAACAAAGATGGCAATATTTTGTCCTCTTTATATAAACAAGGAACTTCCAATACCGATCAGAACCAGAGAAACTCGGTGATGGGGCCTGCTTGAGGCCCCCGGTCAAAAACTTCAAGCCGCCTTCAACAACAATTCCCTGTGAGCAACAGCCAAGCCCATGCTCAAGCGAATCAAAGTTAAAATCACCAAACAAAATTTCAGTTCAAGAACTTTTCCACGCCACTCAAAGCAATGCAGTGCTTGATTTACCATTACTATCTAATGTGGATTTGAGAAATGGAGATCCCCCCCCTAAGGAATTACCTACTGGTGTTTATGGTCCCATTCCTTCTGAGACTGTGGGTCTAATTTTAGGCAAAAGCAGCCTAACCATGGAAGGACTTACTGTCCATCCTAGAATAATTATTGAGGATTATGAGGGAAAAATTTTAATTATGGCTTCTGCCTCCAAAGACCTCCAATTGTCAGCTGATCAATGGATAGCTCAAATTATAATTTTGCCTTATCACAAAGATAAAACAGCCTCAGTTTCTCGCAAGGGTGAGTTTGAAAGTACAGAGAAACAGATCTTTTGACATACTTTTCTAAATGATAACCGCCCCCAGTATAAGGTAACTTTTAACAATAGTATCCAGATTGAAGGTTTAGTGGATACAGGAGCTGATGTCTCTATCATCGCCACATATATCTGGCCAAAAAGTTGGCCTAAGACACGTGTCCAGGCTACTTTTGTCAGCCTTGGGACTATGACTAATATTGAATGAAATGTGTCAGATTTACCCTACAAAGGGCCTAATGGACAAAATGCTTGTATACACCCATACATTGCCCCTATAGCAATAACTTTATGGGGAAGAGATTTATTACAACAATGGGGTGCTATGCTTACTATCCTCACTATCTCTAAAGCTGTTAAAAATATCATGTTTAATATGGAGTTTGATCCAACTCAACCCAGCACTGTCAGAAAGCCTAACGTAACTCGAACTAATCATAATAAGACAAGCCTCAAACTTCCCACTTTACCAGAGGATTTTCCCTAGAGGCCACTGCCCAGCAGTGCTTTGCCCTCTCTCTACAATGGAAAACCAATAAACCAGTTTGGGTGGAGCAGTGGCCCCTGCCTCTAAAAAAATTAAAACCATTTCATCAATTGAATCAACCAGTAAAACAGATAATAGATCTACTTATATCTCTAACAGATGTCAAATCTTTTTTTGGCCAGGGCTGGGTTTGAACCCACCACCTCTGGCATATGGGGTCAGCACCTTAATCCTTTGAGCCACAGGTGCTGCCCTGTCAAATCTTTTAAAAAATTATATAATATTAAACATATCACAGGAATTCCAGGTAATAGCACTAAATAAGCTATTATTAAAAGGCAAAATAGAACTTTAAAAGAAATGCTTTTAAAACAAAGAAAAGGGGGAGAACAGTATAACATCACCCCTAGAAATAGATTATCTTCAGCTCTTTTTACCTTAAATTTTCTAAATATGAACGAGAAAAATGAAATACCAGCTTATAAACATTGGGTAACTGTGACCTCACCTCCTCTTAACCAACTAGTCTATTATAAAGATGTAATTAAGAATGTATGAATACCAGCTACTGTTATACGTTGGGGAAGAGGCTGTGCTTATATTTCCACAGGAGATAATAAACTCTGTGTTCCAGATAAGAATTTAAAATTACAACACTGCCCAGAGGTAGTAATACCACAAAAAGATGAAAAAGAAGACGATGAAACAGGGAACAACCAACTTGAACAGTACGAGCATGAGCCGACCCCAGAGAGAGAGATGAGATCTTCTGCAGAGAACACTGAAATTGTCTGACGTTATAACTACTGGTCATTTCCTTTTAGATATTATTGCTGTTTTATCAACATCAGCAAGGGTAGAGACTTATGATTATTGAACATATGTCCCTAACCCTCCTTTATTAAGAGGAGTTAGTTGGATGGAACCTACTGTACCTGTTTATATTAATGATTCTGCCTGGCTTCCAGGCCCCTACAACACCAGGGGACCTTTTAAACCAAAGGAAAAAGGCACTACCATTTTTAATTATACTACTGGAGTGACCAGTCCCCCCATTTGTACTGGTAACTCTATGCATTGTCTCCATATGGCTATACAAGCATGGGTGAGCTCATATGGATATCCATCAAACATACCACATTTGATGTCTCAAATGTATATGTTGAGTACATATGCATGAGAAAAACATCAAGTTAAAAACATTCTCACTAATCCAGAGTTACCCCCATGCCAGATACATTCTTTTAAAGAAGTTCATAATTGGATTCATCGGGTGAAATGTAAAGGACAATATCCCTTTATGTTGCTAAATAGTACATATGGGGGGATTGTGGACTGGGAACCTATTGTGAGATTACATACCTTCTCTGGTGCTCCTGTCCCATTCAATGTCCCAGTCGACATCCCGATGGAGAATTACAAATATCCATCAAAGAAAGATGTAATTAAAATAGCCACTGGGTTACCCTATACATTAGAGTAAAGGTGGGTTTTCACCCCCCTCCCCTGCTCTTGGAAATTATCCAGAGCAAGTTCATTTATGAAAGGTTGCTGCTGTCACGCAGGCTATTAAAGCCTGGAGAGGTGGTCTGTCTCACGAGCCTGAGAATAATCAATACACTATGAGTTTTGAAGTTAAAGATACTTGATATATTCAGACTTGCCTACCATTACCTTTTGTATGGCTTAAAGGAAATGTAACTTGAAACAAAGAAACAGGCAAATTATTCTGTCCTGCTTGTCAATTATTTACTTGTATTAACCAATCTGTGAGTTTTGAACCTTCTAAGGAACAGCTGGATTTATTGAGAGCTTGAATGGGAGTGTGGCTGCCGGTGAACTTGATGAGACCCTGGCAAGAGTCCCTGGTTCTATCAGTATTGCAGCTGTTGGCTGAGAGAATCCTGAAGAGAAGTCACTGATTTATTGGACTGTTGATTGCTACTATTTTGGAGATCATTGTTGTTACTGCAACTGCCGCTATAGCGGGAGTCACCTTGACACAAAATATAAAAACACAGACTTTTGTTGCTGATTGACATAGTAATTAAGAACAGTTATGGACTGCCCCAAAACAAATAGACACTGAAATATCTAATGAAATTTCTGATTTGAAACAGACTGTCGTTATGACGGGCGATGAATTAGTTTAAAAAAATAGACAAAACTCTGATTGAAATATTATTACTTTTTGTATTACCCCTGTAAAATAAAACAAAACAACATTTCCCTGGGAAAAAGTTAGGAAACATTCATTAAATCATGAGAATCTAACTAATGATACTGTAAATTTACAGAATGAAGTGTATTATGCTTTCCAACATAAGTTGGAAAGGTGGATAGTAATGAGATCTTGAAGGGATTAATAGGGATAGAACAAATGAATCTTATGCCCAAGATCAATGGACTCATTGAAAGTACCATTGGATCTTTTGCTTTGTTACTTATCTTTTGTTTAATTTTATATATTGTGTATAAGAAGTTAAATCAAACTAGTAAGGAGAATAAAAGACATGTTGCCATTTTTACTTTAATGATGTCTGGATGTGAATGCCAATAAGAAAAAGAAGGGGGAAATATAGGTGAAATGCCTATATGCTTCTGGCCAAAAAATCCATTTGAGAGAGCAGTGAAAAGACTTTATGTAGGCACGCTTGTGAGAAACTGAGGCAGAATCTCATATGGTCAGGTTAGTTGCAGGTCTACCAAGGCTTTGGCTGGAATAGCATTTCTAGACTGCGTTAAGGAATTAAGCTTAACTTTATAAGGCCAAAGAAAAATCCCTTTGGAAAACTGGCCAGATACCCATCAGTAACCTTTCCTGATCTATGGTAAGTGACGAAGGTCGCTTGCTGACAGGTCACAGAATGGAGTAACCTTTCCTGATCTGTGGTGTGTGGTGAAGGTCGTTTGCTGATGGGTCCAGGAATGGAAATGTGCTAGGGGACCTCACGAGAAAAGGAATTTACCCAATGCATACAGGTATCTAATGGCACAAATGAAACCTGGGCTCATGAAAGGCTTTTGAGAAGTCCAGCCTGAGAATTCCTTATAAAAGGCTCCAGCAAAAACCCCCTGACTTAAGGCCCACATGGGAGCAGAGGTTTGCACACAAACTTTTGTATGCCCAAGAAGTTTGTCTATGCTTTGCTTAAACATTCAAAGTAACTGCCTCCAAATGGCATGGTCAGTAGAACAGACATTCAAATCCTGTCTTTCCCCTGTAGCCTCAGGCTTCATCAGATAAGAACAAAGAAAATAATAACTGACTACATGTTCTTCATTAGGTTATGTTAAACTGGGTTATGTTGAAAGGGTTATGCTTAAAGGTGTATGTTAGGTGGATTATCAGATTACCAGGGAGGAGCTACTTACAGGGTGGGTGGTCATAAGATGTTTAAATGGATTATTGAAGTCACTGATGTCCAGTGCACATGTGCAGAGGGATTGTAATGACTATTAATGAGGTCATTGCTGTATAGTGCGCATACACAAGATTGCCTATATAAACCAACAGCAAATAAAGAAGCTCACCATTTTGCCTGAGCAAGCAGATGTTCACCTTTATTTAAAACACAATTTCAATAAGCATGCTTATTCTTCCTGAAATTGCTTTTCCGTGGGACCCTAACAGCAACACCCTTAAGGCAACATTCTGGCGCAGCGAGCAGGGTGACAGTAACATTCTGGCATGGTGAGGCAGGGTCTTAGGCATAGGCCCTAACCCCAACAATACTCTGAAAAGTTCTCATTTTTAATGCCTGCTGATTTCATTGAAAAGTAAAATATTCATCCTTTAGATGAACTTGAACAGGAAAAGTGGTATGTTTTTTGAATATTATAAATATTATATGATTATAAATAGTTGTATGTATATTAGTTAAATATACATATGCACACACACATAAATATGTGTATATATATACATACAGTAGAATCTCTGTAAGTTGAGCACCCAAGGAACTGTAACAGATTGGTCAACATAAGGAGGCAGTCAAGTAAGGAACTAAGCCCACTGACATGATATGTACATGTGGTTCACATCCAGTCCATGAAAATTAGGTCAATTTAAGGAGGTGGTAGTATAGGGAGGTGGTCAGCTATGAGGCATACATATATACACACACACACATATACTAATTATACATCTAAAAGGTTTTACCAGATAAGGTTACAGCTATAAACACCTAATAAATGAAGATATTTATGAAAACTCTTTGACCTGAATCCAAGAAGTCAAAATGTATAATACTAGAACCAGGCACCCTTGGATGGTGAGGGTAAGATAGTCAGAGATAGATTTTTCAGCAGATGAAAAAGGTTAAATAAATTCAAAGCTTTTCTCAATTTTAAATGAAAAAGAAAAAAAAAAAAAACGTGGACATCTGACATTGGACAGGAAGCATGAAACATTCTCTTGCACACTCTCTGCCGGGCCTCAGCCGGCCTGCCTGAGCACCTGCATTGCGGAGTCCCCATGGGGGAGACTCACGTGAACCACTTACTTAACATCTTTGGTGATATAATCCCGAAAAGAGGAGAGAAGCACAACAACTCATGGGCGTGCTGCTACTGGTGTCACAACATCAAAAGGAGCGAAGAGGCAAAGCCAGCTGCCAGAATCTGAACTAGAAGAAGAAACCACTGCGGATTGTTTACGGAAGCCCAGGTGGCTGAAGAGAAAACAGCCTTCTCAGGGCAGCGTGCCAGAAGAAACACTGGCAGGACACAGTTGCACTTTGTCAACATTTCCCTCCAATCTGAAAGAGTCCTAATTTCACTGCTGGACAAAGATATTTGACACTTTTCATATATGACTTGTATACAGATTACAGCAATAAAAGTTTGAACTGGAAAACATCTGGAGGGAGAAAAAAGCAGTTCTCCCCGCAGGAGGTCAGGGCACACGATGACCTTTTGGAGCCCTCCAAAGAATTACAGAAGCTTAGGAATGGCCAAACATGGAATGGCCCGCCAAGCATGACAAACACATAATTTAAAAAGCATGGTCAGATTCAGGGTTATAAAAAAAATAAAATCATAGAAAAGGGATCTCCTTGTAGAAATGTATGATAACCATCCGTCAAAAATGAGATGATGAGTTCACACCACAACAGAAATAGCAAACATACTTTATCTAGGAACGATTTGAAGAAATTTGCATAATTGTTCATAGAAGAGCACATGTAATGCAGTTTATATAATTCTGGTTTTGTTTTAATCTCTTCAATTTTACACTAAAATAGAACAACAATAAAAATGGTGTGTTACTAACCTCATTCTGCTTCCTAAAATAGAAAAAACTTTCATATCACACAATGTCCTGACCGAGAGAGAGCTACATAGATTGAGGAGGAGAATAGAGCTGCGATAACAGTTCTGAAAGCTTTCTACATTTATTTAACTTTTCTAATTAGAGTTGTGCAAGTGTCCCCATCCCAGAGTGAGATGTTCCTTCCTGTACGTGCACACATACCACACCCAGCAGAAGGCCAGGGCAAGCGCCGGCCAAGTGTCAGGCCCAGGGGGTTTTGTTTCTGACAGTGATCATTTTTTTTTTAACTTCAATCCGAACAAGTGAAAGAATGTCAGAAGATGTAAAATATCATTTACCCCACATCACATCCTCTCAGTTTCATATTAAGAGAATACTGAAGCCAATTTGCATTTACTTAATTATGTCAGATGCATATTATTAAACTGTGTTAATGAAGTGTATATCTGACAGTCTGGGAAAACAAAAAATAGCTTCAGAAAATCAAATACCAGAGCTGAAAATTACAATGTATGTTTCCTTGCTGATTTTCAAGCATGATGCAAATTTCCACTGTGCATTCTTTCAAAGCATATGTGAAATTATCTGTGAATTGGTTTCCTTTTCTTTGACCTTAAATAGAAATGAGCTTGTTCATCCTCAAGTTGTCTTTTTCTGTTGTTGGTTTTTTGTTTTGTTTGTTTATTTGTTTGGTGTGTGAGTGTGTGATGTCAAACATTCAGATAAATGCAGAGTAATTCATTTGTTTTTTCCTCTTCTCTTGGGCCTTCCTCCTGCCAGATTCCTGCCTGTCACAGCTTCATCTCTTCTGAATTTGGTTGGGGCCCTATAGGGCCATGATTCTCAGTGTGTGTTCCAGACCATGACCAGCAGTGTCATCTGACTGATAGTCAACAGGAAGCCCTGGCAGCCTTGAGCACATCACTGTGACCACTATCTGGGGCAGGCATAACTCGAGAAAGGCTAGTACAGTCGGACACATCAAGAGGCTGTGGCAATTGTCTAGATAAGCATTGTTGTGGGTCTATATTGAGGCTGTTGGAAATACACATGAAAACAGTGAAAAACATTTAGGAGTTAAAACTGGCAGGATTTATGACGTGCTGAGTATTACGGCACAGAGCAGGGACAAAGAGTGAGTTTTATTTGTGTCTAAGAGGAAGGACTTCAGAGAGAGGGGGTTAGACCCTCAGCCAGATGCTGACTTTGGGCAAGTTATGGTCTGACTCAGTCTCATGTCCCTCATCAGAAATAGTGTTGATGTGGCTCGGTGCCCGTAGCTCAGTGGTTATGGCACCAGCCACATACACCAGGGCTGGCGGGTTCAAGCCTGGCTCAGGCCTGCTAAACAATGATGACTGCAATGAAAGAGAGAAAGAAAGAAATAGTGTTGATGTCATAGAGTCAAATGAGGGTTAAATGACATCATATATGATGGTGATGAGCACAGAGTGTAGAACACAGCAAGTGGTCAACAGATCCCAGCAGATTTTAAGATTACTTCAGGTTTTTTGGCCTCAAAGGGAAAAAAGAAAGGGAGGGAGGGAGAGAGGAAGGAATGGAGGAAGGAAGGAAAAAAATGAGGGAAACAGAAGGAATTTGATATGAACATGCTTTGAAAATTAAATTCTAGATTGTTCACTATAAAAAGGTCATATCTACTTCCATATTCTTTTTCTAATTTTTGTTGATATGTAACAGGTATATGTATTAGGGGGCACATGTCATAATTTAACACACCCATATAATGTGTAAAGAGCAAATCAGGGTAATTGGTATATCCATCACCTTAAATATTTGCCTTTTCTTTATCCTAGAAATATTTAAATTATATAGTTAAATATATAAGAAATTATTGTAAATTATAGCATAAACCCTAGTCATCTGCTGAAAATTAGGTCTTATTTCGTACATGGAACTATATATTTTCACTCTTAAATCCATCACTCTTCAGGACCCTCCCTTTCCTAGTCTCTAATAACTACTAATCTACTCTGTATCTTCATGAGATCCAATTTTTTAGCTCCTCTATATAAATGAGAACATGTTGTATCTGTCTCTCTGTGCTTGTCTTATTTCTCTTGACATGATGACTTCCATTTCCATCAGTGTTGCTGTAAGTAATAGGATTTCATTCTTTTCATAGCTGAAAAATATTTCATTGTGTATATATGCCACCATCCATTCATTTATAGACAGGGTTGGTTCCATAGTTTGGCTACTGTGAATAGTGAGTAGAGTGGCGTGGGAGTGCTGTTATCTCTTTGATAGTGACTTATTTTCTTTTGTGACTACCTACCCAGTGAAATTGTTGGAACTTGTGGCAGTTCTATTTTTAATTTTTTGAAGACCCTCCATACCATTTTCCACAGTGGCTACACTAATTTACATTTCCACCAACAGTATATGAGGGTTCCCTTTTCTCCATGTCCATTATTCCCTATCTTTTTGATAAAAGCTATTTTGACTGGGATGAGATGATATATCATTGTGATTTTGATTCATATTCCTCTGATGATTAGTGGATGTTAAGCATTTTTACATACACCTGTCGGTCATTTGTATGTTTTCTTCTGAGAAATGCCCATTCAAGTCACTGTCCTATTTTTAATAGATTATTTGGCTTTATGCTATTAAGTTGTTTGAGTTCCTTATATATTCTTATGGAATACATAATGCAAACCATTCCCTATGGTTTGCAAATATTTTCTCCCTTTCTGTAAGGTAGGTGATCATGTTGTTGATTGTTTGCTGTGCAGAAGCTTTTTTAGTTTGAAGTAATCCCATTTGTCTATTTTTGCTTTTGTTGCCTGGTCTTCTGAGGTCTTATGTAAATTATATTTGCCCAGACAGGTTATCTGACATTTCCCCAGAGTTTTCTTCTAGTAGTTTCATGGTTTCATCCCTTGTGATTTGATTTTCGTGTTAGGTGAGAAATAGGGGCTAGTTTTATTGTTCTGCATATGGTTATCCAGCTCTCCCAGCACAATTTATTGAGAAGACTCCTTTCTTCACTGTATGTTCTTGATACCTTAGTTGAAAATGAGTTGGTTACAAATGCATGTATTTATATCTGGACTCTCTACCTTGTTCCATTGTTCTTTTCATATGTTTTTATGTAAGTATCATGCTGAGTTGACATATAGCAATATATTTTGAAATGAGGTAGTGTGACACCTTTAGCTTTATTCTTTTGCTCAAGGTTGCTTTAGCTATTCAGGCTTTTTGTGGTTCCACATAACTTTTTTAAAATTTCAATATATTTAGGCATTACAATCTTGTTATATGGATATATTGTATAGCGATGAGGCTTTTAGTGTAAAAAATAAGCAAAAAACATGAACAGATAAATCTAGTTTCATTTTCTGCATATAGCAATCCAATTCTCCCAGAACTATTTATTGAAAAGAGTATGGATGGCTATTCAGGGTCTTTCCTGGTTACATATGAAGTGTAGAACTATTTTTCTAGGTCTGTAAAACATGAGTTTGTATTTTAACAGGGATTGCACTGAATTTATAAATCACTTTGGTAGTATAGCCATTTTAACAATGTTGATTCTGCTGATCCATGAGCATGGTATGTTTTTCCATCTGTTTACGTATTTTGCAATTTCCTTCTTCAGTCCTTCATAGTTTTTCTTTATAGAGATCTTTCACTTCTTTAGTTAAATACATTCTTGGGTATTTTCTTATTGACACTGAGGAGTATTACATCTTTTATTTGCTTCTCAGCTTGACTGTAACTGGCATATATGACAGCTACTAATTTGTGGACATTTATTTTATAGTTTGAGACTTTACATAAGACTTTGCCTGAGATTTTCCAGGAGTCTTTTGGTTGAATCTTTGGTGTTTTCTAGATATAAGATAATATCGTTAGCAAAAAGCAATGTTTTGAGCTCTTCTTTCCGCATTTGGATACCCTTGATTCCCTACTCTTGCCTGATTGCTCTGGTTAGGACCTTCCAGCACTATGATGAACAAAAGTAAAGACAGTGTGCAGTTTCACCTGGTCCCAGTTGTAAGGGAGGATGCTTTCAATTTTCACCATTCAATATGATGTCATATGTGGCCTTTATAATTTTGAAGTACCATTTATTCCTATTTTATAAGCACAAAGTAGGAGCCATCACCTTACCATACTTCATGCTATACTACAGGCTATAGTAACCATAACAGTATGGTACTGGCCCCAAAACAGGGATATAGACCTATGGATCAGAACAGAGAACACAGAGATGAAACCATCCTCATATTCCCATCTGAATGTTGACAAGGTGGATAAAACCATACACTAGGGAAAAGACTCCCTGTTCAATAATGTGCCTGCGAAAACTGGATAGCCACACGTAAAAGATTGAAACAGGATCTGTACCTCTTACCATTCACAAAAATTACTCATAATGGGTACAAGATGAACTCTAAATCTCTACTTAAGTTTTTTTTTTTTTTGAAATAATCTTATACATGTATACATATCAGCCTCAGGAAAGAATTTATAAAGAAGATCTCAAAAGCAATCACAGTAACAACAAAGATAAACAAATGAGTCCTGATAAGATTAAAAATTTCTTGCACAGCCAAAGACACAATCAATAGCATGAATAGACAATCCACAGAATGGGAGAAAATATTTGCATTCTACACATCTGGTAAAGGGCTGACAATCAGAATCTACAAAGAACTCAACCAAATTAGAAAAAAAAAATAATTACACAACCCATTAAAAAGTAGGTAAAAGACACAAACAGAAACTTTTCAAAGGAAGATAGTATAACCTATAGGTCCAACAAGCACATGAAAAACATTCTCAACATCTCTAATCATTAGAGAAATACAAATCAAACCCCAATGAAATATCACCTAATTTCAGTGAGAATAGCTCTTATCAGAAAGTCCCCAAATAACAAGTGCTGGCGTGCATGCAGAGAGGAAGGAACACCATTGGTAGGATTGCAAATTATTAGTACAACTTCTGTGGAAAATAGTATAGAGACATCTCAAAGGACTAAAAATAAACCCACCATTCAGTCCAGCAGTTCCATTACTAGGTTATTCATCCGGATGAAAAAAAGACATTTGATCATAAAGACACTTGCACCTGAATGTTTATGGCAACACAATTCACAATTGTAAAGATGTGGAAACAACCCAAAAGCCCATCAGTACACGAGTGGATTCATAAATATGGTATTTCTAAACCATGGAGTACTACTCATCCATAAAAAATGATACTCTAGTATCTTTTGTAACAACCTGGATGGACGCAGAGACCATTCTTCTAAGTGAAGTATCACAAGAATGGAAAAACTACACCACATGTGCTCAATACTAAATTAGAACCAGGCAATTGGCACTTAATGTGCACATAGAGGAGTAAAATTCAACAGGAATCAAGTTCGTGGGAGGGGAGGAGGGTTTGGGCTAATTCATACCTACCAGGTATAGTGCACTCATTCTGGTGAAGGTGCCACACGTAACTTTGACTTGCAATGTTCAAAAAAAAACTATACATCCAAAACGTGTTTACTCCTATAATATTCTAAAATTTGAAAAAATAACTATGTTCTTGTTCACTTTGTCAAAGATCAGTTGATTGTATAAGGCTTTATTGTTTATTTTTCTATTCTGTTCCACTGATCTGTGTGTCTACTTTAACACCATGACATACAGTTTTTGGTACTATATCCTTGTAGCATAATTTAAGCTCAGGTAGTACGATGCCTCTAGTTTTGTTCTTTTTGCTTAGGATTGCATTGGGTATTTAAGCTCTTTTTTGGTTTCATGCAGATTTTTAGGATTTTTTTTTCTATCTCCATGAAGAATATCATTGGTATTTTGAGAGGGATTGCACTGAATCTATAAATTGCTTTGGGCAATATTGTCACGTTAATAATATTAACACTACCAATCTATGAGCATGGAATATCTTTCCATTTATTGTACCACTTCAAATTTTTTCATCAATTTTTTATAGTTTTTCTTGTGTAGATCTATACCACTTTTGGTTGAAGGTTTTCTAGGTATTCGATATTGTTTGTAATTATTTTAAAGCCTTTCTTGATTTCCTTCTCAGATTGTTCACTGTTACAAAATGCTTCTGATTTTCTCTATGTTGATTTTGTATCCTACAACTTTACATGATTCATTTACCACATCTGAAAGTGTTTAGGTTTTTATGAAAACCTAAAAGAAGATCATGCCATCTGTGAACCAGAGTTATCTTTTTTTAATTTGGACGTCTTTTTTTCTTTCTCTTGCCTCACTGCTCTGGCCAGGACTTCCAGCATTATATTCAACAACAGTAATGAAAGTAGACATCCCTGTCTTGGTCCAGATCTTAGAGTTAAGGCTTTAAACTTTTCCTTGTTCAGTATGATCTTAATTTATCATATATGGCTTTTATTATTTGATAATGTTCCTTCTATAACCAATTTGTTAAGTTTTTTTATCATAAAGGTATTTTATGATTTTTATAAAATGCTTTTTCAGCATCCATGGAAATGATCATATGATTTTTATTCTTGGTTCTGTTAATGTGATGTACCATGTCTATTGATTTGCACATGTTGAACCACTCTTGTATTTCTGGGATGAATTCCAACTGAGCTTTTAAATGTGTTCTCAAATTCAGTTTGCTAGTATTTTGTTGAGAATTATTGCACCATGTTTGTCAGTGATATTGGCCTGTAGTTTTCTTTTGGGGGTGTTCTTATCTGTTTCGAATGCCAGGGCAATGCTAACATTGTAGAATGTGTTTGGAAACATTACCTACTCTTCAAATTTTTTTTGAGGAATTTGAGTAGAATTGATATTCTTCTTTAAATGTTTGATATAAGTAAGCAGTGCAGCCATCATGTCCTGATCTTTTCTTTGATGGGAGACTTTTTATTACAGCTTGTATGTAATTATTTAGATACAAGCTTTTGAGGCTTTCTATTTTTTTATGGTTACTCTTGGTAGATTGTACATGTCCAGTAATTTAGCCATTTCTTCCAGGTTTTCCAATTTGTTGACATAAAATTGTTCATACTCTGTAATGTTTCTTTGTACTTCTTTAGTCTTTATTCGTATGTCTACTTTTTCATTTATTTATTCATTTGGGTATTTTTTCTTTTCTCTTAGTTTATCTAATGGTTTGTAAATTTCTTTATCTTTTATAAAAACTAATTTTTTAATTCATTTTCTATATTTGTTTTATAGTCTCAATTTCATTTATTTCTACTGTGATTTTTATGATCTATTTCCTTCTACTAATTTTGGGTTAGTTGCCCTTGCTTTTCTAGTTCTTTGAGGTATGGTTAGGTTATTTATTTGAAGTCTTTCTACTTGTTGATACAGATGTTTATTGTTATAAAATTCCCTCTTTTATTGCTATGATTGTATCTCATAGATTTTAGTATATCATGTTTTAATGTTCACAAGAATAGAAAAGCAAGTATCCAATGTACTCAATGCTAATATGAAACCCATAGATAATTTTCATTTGTTTTAGGAAATTTTAAAAATTCTTTCTTAATTTCTTCATTTATTCATTGGTCATTCAGGAGCATGTTAATTTACATGTGTTCATGTAGTTTCCAAGGTTCCTCTCATAATTGATTTCTAGTTTTATTCCATTGTGTTCATAAAAGATACTTAACAAGATTTGTACTTTTTAAATTTGAGTCTTATTTTATTTTTGCAGTTTTTGGCCAGGGCTGGGTTTGAACCCACCACCTCTGGCATATGGGGCCGGTGCCCTACTCTTTTGAGCCACGGGCACCACCTAGTCTTATTTTATTTTTTAAGACATGGTCTATTCTGTAAAATGTTCTCTGTGCTGTTAAAAAAAAAAAATGTGTATTCTATAGAAGTTGGGTGAAATGACCTGTAAATTTCTGTTAGACATATTTAGTCCAGTGTATAGTTTAACTCCAACATTTCTTTCTATTCTTTGTACATTTTCTGTCTGGGTGATCATTCCATTAGTAAGAATTGAATGATGAATTTCCCTACTATTATTATATTGCAATCTACCTCTTTATTTAATTATATTAATGTTTTCTTTATGTACTTGGAAGCTTCATTTTTGGGTCCTGAGTTATTTTAAATTGTTATATTCTCTTGCTGAACTAACCCCTGTATAGTTACCTAGTGACCCTTTTTTCCCTTGACTCTGACCTTAGTCTATTTTATCTGATATAGGTATAGCTACTACTCCTCTTTTTGCTTTCCATTTGCATGGAATATCTTTTTCCATTTCTTCACTATCAATCTATGTTTCTATATTGGTGAACTTGGTTTCTTGTAGGCAGCTTATAGTTTGGTCTTGTTGTTTTATCTATTCAACCACTTTATGCCTTTTTATTGATAGACTCCATTTATATTCAGTGTTATTATTGATGAGTAATAACTTACTATTGTGATCTTGTTGCTTGTTTTCTGGTTGTTTTATAACTCTTCTCTTCCTTCCTTTCTTTCTTAACTATCTTCCTTTCTGGTTAAGTGATTTTTTTCTGGCAATATGGCCTAATTTGTTGTTTTTTATTTTTAGTGGATCTATTATAAATTTTTGCATTGTGGTTACCATGAGGTTTACAAAAAAACTTCTCCTTACAGATAGTAATAAGTTATTTTAAAGAGATGAAATATTTTAGATTGCAAAGAAGAGATATTAAAAAAGAAAAAGTAAAAAAATCCATACACTTTAATTCCATTCCCCCACATACGCTTTGAGTTTTTACTGTATCAATTTACATATTTTATATTGCATGTATCTTAATAGGTTGCAGAAGCTATGATTGCTATGAGTAAATTGTACACTGCAATTACAGTATTAGAGTTTTCTGGGTTTAACTATGCATCTAATTTTACCAGTGGATTTTATACCTTCAAATGTTTTCTAATTGCACACTGGTATTTATTCTTCCTTCAGATTAAATAACTCTCATTAGCATTTTTTGTATAATGGATCTGTTGTGGTGAATAAACTCAACTTTCATTTGTCTAAGAAAGACTTCATCTCTCCTTCATATTTGAAGGATCGATTTCCTGAATATAGTATCCATAGATGACTGTTTCTTTCCTTCAGCACTTTGAAAATATCATCTCATTCCTTCCTGGATTATATGGTTCCTGTTGAGAAGTTTGTTGCCAGATAAATTTGGGTTCATTTATATGGTATTTGTCTCTTTTCCCTTGGTACTTTTAGGATCTTCTCTTTGTCCTTGACCTTTGACAGTTTGACTATCATATGTTTTGGAGTAGTCTTATTTGGGTCAAATCTGCTTGGTGTTCTCTGACTTTCTTGTACCTAAATATCATTCAATCTTCTCTAGATCTTTCTAACGTTTGGAAAGTTTTCTGCTATTATTTCTGTCAATTAGCTTTCTGACCTTTACTCTTATTTAACTCCTTCTTGAGCACCAAAAATTCTTAGAGTTGATCTTTTTAGGTAATTTTCTATATCTTTTAGGTAATATTTCTTCCTTTTTATTTTTATCCTTTTTCTCCTCTGACTGTAAATTTTGAGTAGCCAATCTTCAAGATCACTAATTCTTTCCTCTGCTTGCTCCATTCTGTGGTTCAGAGCTTCTGAGGATTTTTCCAATGTATTTTCACTTCTAAGATTTATGGAGTGTGTGTGTACATATATATTGCAATATCTTTGTTAAATTTCTTCAATAACGTTATGAATTAATATTCTGTGTTATCTTCAGGATTGGTGAGTTTCCTTAAAACAGCCATTTTGAATTCCTGGCCAGAGCATTTACATATTATTATCTCACTAGGATTAGTCACTGGTTCCTTGCTTTCTCTGTTTGAGTAGGTCATGTTCCCCTGGTTTCTGTAGTTTCTTGTGGATGTATGTCTATGTCTTTACATTTAAGGTTCAGTTATTTTTTTCTATTCTTCTCTGTATGACATATTTTGTTTATTATCAGATATGTTATATTTGCATGTTGAGTATCTTCAGACACCCACACATGCACTATATCACTGCCTCATTTTCGAGACTAGATCATGCCTCAGGCCCAGGTTTGCCTTTGCTATAATCAGAGCACTACCTACATCAAATGGAATAAGTCCCCAAAAGGATATCCCAATAGGGTGGGAAGGCTGTCTAAGGGTTTATGCCCAGGGGACCTGTGGGAAAAAGTTCTTACAGCATGGTGCTGCTGAACAGCCACTCTGATTTGGCTTCTCCTTTACAAAGTCAAAGAGCAAAGTTTCACAGACTGAGAATGGTAGTCCTGCCTCTGTTCTTTGTCTCTGGCCATTCCCAGAGATATTTCTTGCCTCTGGTACTCACTGTGCTTTCTGTGGGTTGAGGCAGGGACAAGTCTCTTGCCAGGGAACCTAGGATGGTAGGAAAGCTGGTTGTCTACCTGTAGACACTTTTTTCAGTTTTTCCAGTGCAGAAACCATGAATTTGGGATAAATTTTCTGCATGGTTATTGCCAGGCATACTGGGTAGATACAGATATCATAGATATGAAAATCTAGTTCTCTTCTCATCTGCTCAGAGTTTTTTTCAATTCTCTGCAGCTCTGGGAACTACTTTCTTCTCATATTTGAATTTTTGGATATTGCTAGTGATAATCTTGGTACTGTATATTTGTTTTTGGTTTTCTATGTTCAGGAGTGAAGCCAGCTTGCTTTTATGTCACCATTTTAGAGCCAAAAATCTCTACTCCCATATTCTTGTTAATGGATGATTGTTTTCTATTTATCTCTTTTCATAAGTTGTCATATACATCAAAAGATACTCTATTTTCTTTCTGCCCACACGCTAATATACACGTCTGGTCCTTGAGCAAAGTACTTCTCATTCTGTTCTAACCAGCTCTCAGGTTCCTCCTCTGCTCCTGTGTCACCATTCCTGCCTCTTCATATAAAATGAACCACCACCTCCCTTATATCACAACTTTGCCTCATACTAATTGACTCCTACCCCTCTGGCATGTATTTATTTTCATGTGTGTCTCTCCCTGAGCTCCTTGAGCAAGATTATCCTCAACCACTGCATCCCCAGTTTAGTTCTTCGCACAAAGAAAGTGCTCCACAACATTATTTCTCTAAAAATTATGCCCCAGATATTAACATAAGATATCTAATTACCAGGCACAAATAATTGTATCATCTGAAATAAGCTATGATTTAGTTCAAGTTTACTGTGTGCTAGATACTATACAGACACTACAAAGTAAAATATATGATTTCCACCTTCAAGTAATTGATAAAACAATTGATGAGCTAGGAAATAACATGTGAAAGGTCAAATAACAATAATGCATATTGATAAAATTTCAGAATAACACTGAAGATCTTCTCATAAGGCATAAGCCGATTAACTTCCCAACAAGTTATTAACTGACTCTAAGAACCACAGAAATTCAGAAACTGACAAAATTACTCTCATTAGCCATGGGTAGAGATGATTTTGCAGAGATAGCAGATTTGACCTCATCTTGAAGAGTTTATATAAGATTTGGATATATAGAAAGGACCTAGAAAGACGAAAAAAACTCCAGGTAAATAAAGCAGAGTGAACCAAAGCAGAACAGCACAAAAGATAGAAAATGTAACCCAGTTTCTGGGGAGTGTAAACAATCTGGTTGGCTGGAGTGATGTGTTTAGGAATACATAGAAAGAAAATGCTGACCTCCTACCATAGAACCAGGCTTTGTGGCCAAGCACAGTGGCTCACACCTATAATCCTACCACACTGGAAGATCAAAGCAGGTGTATTTCGCCTGAGCTCAGGAGTTTGATACCAGTCTGAGCCAGACAAAGACCAGGCATTGTGGAGGGCACCTATAGTTCCAGCTACTTGGAAGGCTGAGGTAAGAGAATCACTTAACCTCAGGAGTTTGAGGTTGCTGTGAGCTGTGATGCCACAGCACTCTACCCAGGGTGATATAGTGAGACTCTGTCTCAACAACAAAAAAGAATAGAAGCAGGCTTTGGAGTATGGTGAGTGCTGGAAAATCTAGGG
The DNA here is from genome assembly GCA_963575145.1 of Galago senegalensis. Lineage (NCBI taxonomy): Eukaryota > Metazoa > Chordata > Mammalia > Primates > Galagidae > Galago > Galago senegalensis. The sequence goes on from CAUYTI010028416.1 coordinate 20,301, forward strand.
TTTAGAGACAGTAGGCTGAAAATGATTTAGTTTGACTGACTTCATAGTACTTGAGCTTGGTAAGGAGGGGAGCAGCAAGAAGAAAATCTTTTGATAATCCTAACTTCCTTTTAGAGTACCTAGTCAAGCCTTAATGCTTTATGTACTTTATTTTTCACAGTTACCCCAATTTTTTAAGGTGGCTGTACCAGCTCTATTTTATTTACCCAAGATAAGAATAACAGAATTAAGCTTTGATTCTAAAGTGTCTAACTCCAGACCATTCTGGATAAATAGTCCTATTTCCAAAGTATGATATAAGAAGAGTGTGTGGGTATGGCCAGGAGGGGATTGATCCTCGGGAAAAGTAGAATGAAGAACTTGGGACTCGCTGAAGGTGAGGGAGAGGGACTTAAAATTAATTTTGAGTCTCCATGTCTGAGGGATGAGAAAGTGATGAGATGAATATAAGAAATTCAAGAAGGGGAACAGTTTTCAGGGGCAGTAAAAAGATAAGTTTAACATTAAATAAGTTTCAGATGGTGGCGGGATGTTTGACTGGAAATATGGTTGAAGATTTTGAGGAAGAGCAGTAGTTTCACCTTCCTCAGCTAGAACGGCTATTGCAACCCCAGCTCCACCATAGAAGATGGAAATGCCCATGGAAATCCCACCTCGATCTAGGATCCCAAGATCCCTTCCCTCCCAACTTTAACCAATTTTGCTTAAACATATCAACAATCAAAAAATATATATGATTCTAAAGAGCTTGATAATTGTGGTTCAACAGAGCAGACAAGCTCTTTTTTTTTTTTTTTTTTTACCAACCAAAATTTTCCTGTGATGGGATTGCCAATTTGGGCTCCAATACCTTTTTCCCCTAACAACTTAAAGTGTGAAAACATATGCTTTCCTCGGCCTGCACTCTGGTCTACGGTACATCCTGTAAAATTCCATCCCCAGTAGTTAACTTATAGCTTTAGAATGATACAGGTTTTTAAATAAGTTTGAGGGCGTAAGGAAAACAGTGGGTTCTAAAGCAAATATGTGATGAAGCCAAACATTTCAGAAAATACTCCAGTTCCATATTTTGCCTTTCTTAAAGGAGTCTTTGGAGAACGATTGCTTGTTCTTTCCCATTTAAAAATATGAAGTTTGTGCAGTGACCATATCCCCCAGAGCTGCAGATGTAGGCAAGCTGTACTTGGCCCTCAACGAAAGGTACACAAAGCTTAACCTTTCATTATACTCGGGAAAAATGAACCATTTCCTCAGCGGACTGTACTGTTGGGAGAAATTACAATATCAAATTAAATGTATGCCTCACTCTGAGAAAAAGAAAAAAAGGAAGGAAAAGTTTGTAAACCTCAACAAACTTTTATTTGCAATGTAAATATAATGCAAAAGTAGATATTGAAGCATTTTTTCAGTAGCTAAAAGTTAGATGGCAAAATGAACTACAGCCAAGCCATTTCTGTAAATATTCTATAGCCCCAAGGAAAAAAAGTCCAATGGGTAAAACGTGTATGAATATCTCATATTCTGTCAAATCCTGGAACATTGAAGGCAGTTAAAGAGAATGAAAAATGTAATTTTAGTCCAGGTGGATTCAATTAGGGGGAAAATGTTTTGGGCGTCCAGAAATCTCAGAGTTATGATAAGTATCATTTTAGTGAAATAAAAGAGGGGTATTCTTTTGTTAACAACAACACTCTGAGTATAACATACAATACAAACAAAAGAAGAAAATACTAGAAAACATGTAACCAGCCGTGGAAGTTCATTTTAGCAGAGTGGTTGTTGCTGTGTAATTCATTTCTAGAGGTGATGGACAGTAGGAAACGTGTTTCTCTCCTGCAGGAGCTGGGCTTGTTTGGTCGCTCCCTCTTCCGTTTCTGAGTGTGAAGTATGTGTGGTAATAAATGTCCATGAGGAAGGCTTGTGTGAGGAGGCTGTACCATGTCTTCATGGCAGAAAAAAGATCAAACGCACAACCCCAGACAGGGTTTAAAATGTCCAGAAAATTCTAAGTAGCTTTTCCAAAGGATTGTAATATTCTGTTACTGGAACCCCCAAATACAGTTTGTCAAAGAAATACTAAGTTTAAAATCAATGAATAATGATGATTTAGGTTTGCTTGTTTTTCTTTGTTTTTTTTCTCATTTAATACTATTTTATTTTAATTTCAGGTTAATGTAAGGGTGCAAACAACCAAGTCACAATACTTGAATTTGTTAGATAGAGCCCCTCTTGTAGTTACGTCCTGCACCTAAAAGGTGTTTGGGATTTTTTTTTTTTTAATTAAAATTAACCCTGGGGCCGGATGCAGTGGTTTACGCCTGTAATCCTAGCACTCTGGGAGGCCTTAGGCGGGTGAGTTCAAGACCAGCCTGAGCCAAGAGTGAGACTCTATTCCCACTAAAAATAGAAAAACTGAGGCAAGAGGATCATTTGAGCCCAAGAGTTGGAGGTTGCTGTGAGCTATGATGATGCCATGGCACTCTACCCAGGCAGACAGTACAAGACTCTGTCTTAAAAAAAAGAAACTAAAAAATCAAACACATAAAATAAAGGCAACCCTTGATGATGTACGCAGAACAACTGAAAGGTTGGAAAAGATCAAAATGTCTGACGGTAGAGGAATGATTGGGCAAAGTATGTCTTGGTGGAATACCGTGTAGGTATTTATGAACTTATGAAGAAGACCCCAAAAGCAAGTAACTGTGAAGATGATGAGAAATATTGAAACCACTATACTCTAGTCATCACTGTTAGGGCTGAGCATTGCATTGATTTTGATGATGAGTGATGAGCTTTTACACCAAAGCTGGAAGGGAGCTTATCACATGAGACCAACTGGATCATTATAAAATAAAATTTTTTAATTGTTTTGGAATTTGGTATTTTTATATTTTTAAAAAATAATTCCAGAACATATACTGTTATACTGTTTAGATGTCTAACACAAAAAATAGAAATTTAAAATAAAGCTACAGTTTACCTTCATAAATGGGGGCTGAGAAATATAACACGTTATTGAATTTAACGCCTGGCTCTGCCAGTGTATTAATCATGTAAGCTTGAGTAAGTTACTTATTCTTTCTGTGCCTTAATTCTCTCCTTTTTAAAATGGAAATATTAAAAGAATGAACCTCTCAAGATTATTGTCAAGAGTAAATGAGATAAAAAGCCTTAGCAGAGTAGCAGACACATAGGAAATGGTAGTTGTTATGTCTAACATATAAAATATGAAGTATATGTGGGTGCTCCATGTGTGTCTATGTGGAGAGAGGCCAGTCACGTACACTGAACCCAGTGAGCGGGGGTTAGCACTTACTATTCAGGGGACCAGCACTAGCACATATCCGGTGATAAGACTTTTACAAAGGATCTTATATATTGTGCATTGCACATAACACCTTAGATGTTCTACTTATATATTATAGCATTTCACTCCTACAAACGTGAGATTTAGGAATCATTAGCTTCATTCTATAGATGAGAAAACGGAGGCACTAAAAGCTAAAACAAAACAAAACAAAAACACCTTCCTCTACCGGCTCCCCCCAGGATCACAGAGAGCTACTAAACGGCATAGCTACACAAGAACAAGACCAGCTGACGCCTCATTTGATCTCTTAACTGTTAGCCATACTGCTTTCAATAAATCAGAAACAAGATACACTTAGCTCATATTTCAGCCCAGTAAACGCCTCCATAAATTGAGGGGCTTCAGTTGTTCCTCCCCTCACCCCTGAGGCTGCAGCCCAGCTGTGAAGCCCTTCTGCTCATCTTCTCCCTGGGCATCCTGGGCCTCCTTTCGGCTGCCCGCAGCAAAATCGGTTAGGCTACTCTAAATGTGAAAAAGGAGGATGAAGGGTGGCAAGGTCATTTCAAACTGGTATCAAGGGAAATTAAGTCCCTGTTAGAAAAGTGTACAAAGAAAAGTCTTCTCTGCAAATAAGTCATTGTAACGATTACAGATTATTAAGTAAGTTGTGTTTTTTTGTTTGTTTGTTTTTGTTTTTTTAACTGGTGGAAGTCTTCTGAGTCTTTGGTGTGCTACTGTGAACTCTGGACCTTTGAGCGAAGGATTTAACACACGGCATTCCCAAGGTTTTGCTTTGTTCATGAGGAGCTCAGTTATCACCTGCTGGAAGGAAGGTTCTGCTATCACATTTTGGGGACACTGATGTGGAGAAGCTACCACCAGGCCTCAGGAGAATGGAGTCTGGGTCCTAGCCCTCCACACTCTCAGTGTGACCTTAAGCAACTGCTATGGGTCTTGGTTTCCTCCTATAAAATAAAGAAATGAGGTCTGATATGCTACGGTCTTCATGTGTCAAACCTTTGGAAAAATCTACCCACATGATTACTCCACACCGAGGACTGGCTCCTAATGCCACCCTTCCACACGGCTGAGAACTGGCCGATACAGGGACACGTGTTGAAAAGATTGACGCCGGTATTATTTGTTCTCAGTGTAATTCAGGAGGAATGTAAGAATTATAAAACTAATAACAGAAACCTTAGCAACCTAGCAGGACTCAGGAAATACATTCTTCTGCCAGGCAGACGGATCCTGTGCTCAGAAAGCCTCCCCGGCATTTTATGGTGGAATTTCTCACTTTGCTTACTCAGCCTTACATCTCACCACTCTCCAAAACTCCCTCGGCTCCAGCCAAGCCAGCCTCCCACAGAAACCCCAACTCAAATGCTTACCCCCTCCATTCAACCATCTGTTCTGCCACCCCAAACAGTGCCTCTCACCTAGCACGGGCAGCCTCCCCTGACTCAGGAGATTCAGAGTTTCTGGAGAATAAGAATTGTGCCTTTTTGTCTTTCCAGCTTCTCATCACACGGAGCATATTTGAAGAGAGTAAATAGTAACACCAGTCACAGTATCCTCTCCTGTCTCAACATCCTTACCAAACAGGCCTGCTACAATCTAAGATATGTTAAATGTAGCCATTTCTCCGGTATTTTTCATGGGTACAAATGGTATCTCTTCTAGCAGGTTATACAAGGACTGTTTCACTCCTGTGTTTGTCATAAAACCTACCACAGTGTTAGGCAAGTAGAAAGTATTCCTTAAATACTTTTTGCCTATTTGATTGCAGCCTCTTTTAAAAGAGCCATTATAACATTAATAATATTGCTAGTTACTAAATGATAGTTATATACAGAAGCTGTGATTAGCACTTTACATATATTATTTTCTTTATCCCTCATACTTAACTTTGAGATAAACAGTATCATCCCCATATTATAGATGAAAACACGGAAGGTTAATGAGGTTGATCATTTTCACAAAGTCATGTAGCTACTAAAACAAGGTGACTACATAAGTTATTCTCAACCAGGACACATCTGAACATGTGCAAAGTACTAAAATCATTAAAGTTATCTTACTTTTTGAAATACATATTTACAAACTGACAATTGATTAGATTGGCAAATCCATAAAATAGTTTTATTCTAAAATTATTTTCAAAATTATAATTTTTAAAACAAAAATTAAACATATAAATCAAAATTGAAAACATAGGCTTGGCACCTGTAGCTCAAGTGGCTAAGGTGCCAGCCACATACACCAGAGCTGGCGGGTTCGAATCCAGCCCGGTTCCACCAAACAACAACGACAATTACAAACAAAACTAGCCGGTGTTGTGGCAGGTGCCTGTAGTCCCAGCTACTTGGGAGGCTGAGGCAAGGTAATCACTATAGCCTAGAAGCTGGAGGTTGCTATGAGCTGTGATGCCACCGCCCTCTACTCAGGGGCAACAGCTTGAGGCTCTGACTCAAAAAAAAAAAAAAAAATTGAAAACATATGTAAAACCAAATTTAAAAAAAGATTGAACAGCAAAAATAACATATATTGAACCTAGTTTTGATACATATTTCCATTCCTAAAATAGTATTTTGGGGGAATTATTTCATTAATTTCTCATTATTTTTAAGTTTTTTATAATTTCTCCTATATAATATTTTTCAAAATTTTATTTTATTATAAGTTAATTGGAAATTTTAACATTATCAGCTGAATTTTCCTTGTAAAACATACTATTTTATTTATTTATTTATTTTTTTTTTTTTTTTTTTGGCAGGGGCCGGGCTTGAACCCACCACCCCTGGTATGTGGGGCTGGCGCCCTACTCCTTGCACCACAGGCAACCCCAAACATACTATTTTAAATAAAGAAAAATCCCTTTCTAAAAGTTTCGATGTATTTAGAAAAACACCTCTCCAATAAAGGCTATTCTCGTTTCTATTTTCTTTTCTTGTTTTATTTTGAAATAGGTTAATTTTACAATCCAAGTAATTTCAATCATAATTCTCCAGTTTACTTTGTTTTGAGCAAAAGTTATTAAAATAAGTTGTCTCCATGATCCTTTGAAGACTTTTCCAAATTTAGACACTGCAAAATTGTAGGCCTGCTCAATTTCATTTCAATTCCAGTACAGAATTTAAAAATTATTCAAACAAAATAGAAATTCCATGAAAAGATTATTTCCACAAATCAAGACAGTTCAAAATGCAATTACAGAATTTATGTATTAAATCTTCTATTTCCAGACAAAACATAGAACTATTCCTTCAAGATCTTTTTTTTGAGACAGAGTCTCACTTTGTCACCCTCAGTGGTGTGCTATGGTGTCACAGCTCACAGCAACCTCCCACTCCTGGGCTTAGGAGATTCTCTTGCCTCAGCCTCTCAAGTAGCTGAGACTACAGGTGCCTGCCAGAACAACCGGCTATTTTTTGTTGCAGTTTGGCCAGGGCCAGGTTTGAATCCGCCACCCTGGGTATATGGGGCCGATGCCCTATCCTCTGAGCCACAGGCACTGCCCTCCTTCAAGATCTTAAAAGTACAACACTGGTATTTTAAAGGCGACTGCATTAAATCTGTAGATTGCTTTGGGTAGTATGGATACCTTAACAATGTTGATTTTTACCAGCAATGAGCACAATATGTTCTTCCATTTTTAAACAACCTCTGCAAATTATTTTCTCAGTGTTTCATAGTTCTCTGTAGAAATCCTTCACATCCTTTGTTAAGTATATTCCAAGGTATTTCATTTTTTGATGCTACTATGAAGAGTATCATATCTTTGATTTCATTTTCAGATTGACTATTGTTGGTGTAGATGAAGGCTACTGACTTGTGAATATTGATTTGTATATCCTAAGATGTTACTGCATTTCTTGATCACTTCCAAGAGTCTCATGGTTGAATCCTTGGGAATACAGTTATACAACATAAGGGAAAATCTGGAGGCATCAGATGTAGAGTTTATAGTGATCGAAACAGCATGATAGTATGTAAAAAGAGAGAGATGAATCTATGAAGCAGAGCAGAGAACCTCGGGATGAAACTAACCTCATAGCAAACAAAAGCATACACTGAGGAAAAGAATCTATCTAATAATGGTGCTGGGAGAACTGGTTACCCGCAAGTATAAGACTGAAACTGGACCTGCACCTCTTGCCACTTACAAAAATTAATTCACAATGAATGAAAGATTTAAATCTAAGACATGAAACTATGACAACTCTCAAAGAAAGTGTGGTAAAAACTCTGAATCTTATCGGCCTATCAAGAAAATTTATGAAGAGACTCATTGGCAATTGTAGCAAAAACAAAAATAAACAGACGCCATCACATTAAAAAGTTTCTGTGCAGCTCAGGACAGAATCAACAGAGCAATAAACAACCTCCATAGTGGGAGAAGAGATTTGCATGCTACGAATCTGACAAAGGTAATAACCAGACTCTATAAAGAACTTAAGAAAGCAACAAGAAAGGATCACACAATCCCATTAATGACTGGGCAAGAAAAATGAACAAATGTTTTCTCATGAGGACAGATGCATGGCCAACACACGCCTGGCAAATGCTCATCATTCCTAATCATCAGAAAAATACAAATCAAAACACTTTGAGATATCACCCAACCCTAGTGAGAATGGCCGCATCATAAGGTCCCAAAGCAGCATGCTGGTGTGGGTGTGGAGAGAACAGAACACTCAGGCGCTATTGCTGGGACGGCACACTAGTACAATCTTTATGGAAAGAAGTGTGGAGAGTCTTCAAAGAACTAAAAGTAGAACTTCCATTTGATCCTGCAGTCCAGTTACTAGGCATCCATCCAAAAGAAAAAAAAGCCATTTTACTATAATGACATTTACATCCAAATATTTATAGCAGCTCAATTCACAATTGCAAAGATGTGGAAACCACCCAAGCCTCCTTCATCCCATGAATGGATCAATAAACTGGGGTATATGTATATCACGGAATACCATTTGGCCATAAAAAAGTCGGACATTTTGTATCTTTTGTAATAACCGGGAAGGATGACTTACTCTCCTAAGTAAAATATCACAAGAACAGAAAAACAAGCATGCCGTGGACACAACACTAAGCTGAAACTAGTAGCTGAGCAACGTGTGTTCACATGGAAGAAAGACTCCGTTAAATTCAAGGAGGAGAGAGACGGGGGGCTTTGGCAAATTCCCATCCAGCAGTATCACACACAGGGACACTGCACACTTTATAAATACACATTTAGAGTAACGGAACTACAATTTTTTGTGATAAAGCTGATACTACATGAAAAAAAATCTTAAAATGGCAAATGTATTTTCTCCCATGCTGCCTGTGATTTACAGTGGAATTGCACTTTTTGTAAATGCGTCTTTTAAATGTCGGCTTATGGTAAAAAAAAAAAAAAAAAAAAACTTGTCGGAAATTTTTAAGCAAAATTTTTAATGACTAAGGGGTTAAAACTTAAGCTTTAAGGACAGGCCTGCAACTCAGACTTTACCTTACAAATATAGACAGTGGACAGTGTAACCTAATTGTATATACCCCATATTAATCTGAACTTTAGAAAAAAGAAATAATACCCTGTGCAACATGTAAAATTATCATCTGGAAACTAAAAATAATAGAAAAAAACAAATAATTATAAAACAGTAATAAAAGCCAAGTTTTATAGAGAAAAAGTTATTCATTTCTTTTTTAACTTTTGGATATAAACATCATTGTTTTCCAGTTGCAAACATTGTTTCCAATAATTCCATTTGTTAAAAAGGTTTGAAAGCTTATGTTTTAACCCCTTAGTCATTAAAAACTTTGCTTAAAAATTTCCAACAATAGGATTCTGGGAAGATGGCCGACTGGTAGCAACCCTGGTCAGAGGCTCCTGAGCAAAGGAAGAAAAACTGGTTGGAATCAGAATCTATGAAGCCAAAGACGGGGAGCTGAGCCCAGAAAGAATTTCGGCAAGCTATAAATCCAAGGAAGATCACTTAAGAACATAAAATACAGGTACAAATCGGGCCCCAGAACTGCTTACTAGAGCCGCCCACCTCCTCTGGGTGGCGGGCGGCCGCAGAGAAGCCCCCTGCGCCCAGCAGCCACAGAAGTACTTCCTAGCTTAGCACACCCCTGCCTGTGGCGGCAGACGAGTCCCCCACTCCGGGAGGGCCGAGAACTGCTTGCTAGAGCCGTGCACCCCACGGGCAACGGGGAGGCACCCTGCCCCAGTGCTCTGGGCAGGTCCAGAACTGATTGCTAGAGCCCCAAGCTTCCGGCGGGTGGCGGGTCGC
>CAUYTI010028417.1:0-52521 GCA_963575145.1 Galago senegalensis
ATGGTTTATCTTACAAGGGTACAAATGAATCTTTCTAAAAGTAAAGTATAAATGTCTTAATGCAATAACTAAGAAAATGACATAAAGGCTATGTTAACCAGTTTGATGAAAATATTTCAAATTGTATATGAAAACACCACACTGTACCCCATGATTGCATTAATATACACAGCTATCATTTAATAAAAAAAACTTAAAATTCAATAATAAACAATTAAGGAAAAAAAATTTTTTAAAGGTTTTCCAATAAATTATAGTCAAAATGAAGCTGGCACAACTATAGTACTTTTAGTCAAATTTAAGTTTAATGTTAGAAGGATTCTTTTAGAACTAAAGATTTTTATTTCATACTGATGCAAATACAAATTATTAATAAGATATTTGAATTTTAAACTTGTATGTTTCTGACAAAAAAATCTTTATGTTAATAAATTAGAAACATACAAATTTATGGAGGACATGATGAGTGAATATTTTTTCCAGTGATTTTTATACAGACATTTGTCAAGAGAGAATTAACATAGGTGTATATTACTTAAAATATATGCAAACATAAAATATGATAGGGCAGCACCTGTGGCTCAAAAGAGTAGGGAGCTGGCCCCATATGCCGGAGGTGGTGGGTTCAAACTCAGCCCCGGCCAAAAACTGAAAAAAAAAAAAGTCTTATAATATAAATGTAGAAAAGGAGATGGATGTACTGTCAAAGAGCAGAGTGCGGCAGTGTGGTTATGTTCTTGTCAGTGAATATTAAATGGAAATAATGTGTGCAACTTTCACATCATCTCATTAGGAAAGATTGCTTACTTGTCCTTTGTACTCTTTCCTACTTCCCAAGTGTGCTGGTCAACTAGTCTAATCATTCAATCTAGGAAGACATGGAAAGCAATGAGAGTGCAACAACAAAACACACAAAAGGAACCTGGAGAGCGTCATGCCAGGTGAAATGAGCCAGACACAGAGCAACAAACATCACGTACTCTCATTTAACTGTGGGATCTAAACAGGGGAAATTCATGGAAGTAGAGAGTAGAATAATAGTTACCAAAGGCAGGGGGTGAAGTAGGGGAGGGAGAAAGTGGGGGTTGGTCAAGAACACGAAGTTTCAGATCGATTTGAGAAATAAGTTTTGAGGGCTATTGTATACCAGGTTGGCTTAAATGTCAGATTGGCTTTTTCAGTATTATATATTTTCAATTTATTCTTGAACATATTTATGAGAATAACTTTGAAGTCTTTATCCACCAGTCCATATCTTGGTCATTTCGAGGTCAGTTTCAATACATTGCCTTATTTATTCAATACATATGATATTTTTTGTTTCTATAAACATCTATTTTTTGTCATGTATTTGACATTGCAAATGATAAGTTGTAGACATTGTTGATTCGGCTACCTTTCTATGAAGAGTGACTTTTGTTCTATCAGCCAGTGAATTTGGGTGGAATTAACATGGAAATATTCTCCTCTCCACTTTGTGCTGGTTGTTTCATCTCTCCACTCTTGGGTTTTGCATACTTCAGGGAATTCTTCTCCATGGAAGTATATATTTTTTTTTCAGTGAAGTTAATACAGATATTTGGGGCTGTCTATTCTGTATCTTTCTCTCATCTAAGATGTCATTCTTTACTTTCCAGATCTTCTGGAAGCTCCAACACTGTCCATGATTTTATAGAGCAGATAGGGCAGCAAATATCTATGTGATTTCCTTCTACCTCAAACTGCATGGCCTGGAGAGTACCTACTGGAGAAAAACCAAAAACAATACCCAGTCATTACACTGCTTCTCACCCAGACATCCATTTCCTTCCAGATTCTGCCTGCCGTTGGCAACTTTCCAGTACCTTTAGACTTATATTTGTAGGAGGTTTAATCTGCTATGAATTTGCCTATCATTACATATGAAGCAGAACTCTGCTACTGGTAATTTCTTGTTTACACATAGCTCTTGGCTTCAGAAGTTTTCCTTTTAATATTATAACTTCTTATATATATTCTATACTTTATAATAAAACATATTTAGGTTTCTTAACTATAAGGAAGTCTCTTGGAAAGACTTTTGGAGTGGCATTGACTTTACTGTATTTATTTATTCACTAATTTATACCGATATTATTTTTTTCCATGCAATTTTTATTTTTCTCTCAAGACACTCCCATTAGTAAGACATTTTAGTACATGTCTTTGGACTTTGTGTCATGTTTGAAACTAGCTATAAATATTCACTTTAAAGCCAAAAGCAAAGATTTCATTTTCAGACTGGGGAAAATTCTGGCATGAGAGTCTTTCCCTAGGAGTCCAAAGCCCCCTAGAGCAGTTCTAATCCTTTCTAGGGTATGTTATTAGCCTTGAAGCCTTGCCCTTATGTGTCAATGTGGGGTGTTAAAATGTTGTAGTTCTCTTGTATTTCACTTGGAGGGTGGGTGAGGAAATAATAGCAGTAAGATAAAATTGTAGGAGTGGGATTGACAGACTAATTCAGTATTCAGCCTTATAAACAAGCCTTTATTAGAACTACCATTCTCCTTCCACTCTACCAGCTACCATTTTTATGATTCTGATAAGCAGATCCTGAGATGCTCTTCCCTCTACTGCAACTGTCATTTGTGGGTACTGAGCTCTGGCTTCCTGAACCTGCCTCTATCTATTTATCCATAAATAGGCAGAAATTTCTCAACCACATAGAGCTATATCTTGTCTCATTTGTTTTGATGTGTTCGTTTTATTATCATCTTATACATTCTTCAGAGCAAAAAGAAATAGCCATGTGGGTTTGGTTAGCCACCTTGAACTCACTACCTCTTGCACATCACTTTACTGTTTTAAATTGATATCATGGTCAATAAAAATGTTGACCTGTTGTATGAAAATTTTTTAAATAAATCTGTCTTATTCAATCCTCTGTAGGATTTAGTTGATGTTTTAAATCCAAATAAAAATATTTTATATATAATCCAGTTAGATTACATTTCATGACCCTCTTGTTAACCTTTTAAAGTGTTCTTGACTCTATTTTGTCATTTGAAATATCACAGCTCCCTCCTGCCAGCATGCCATCTGGGATGGCATATGGTGGTTTAACTTCTACAGTGTGATTTGAAAAGGATCATTGCATCACTGTCAGCCTGAATCCTAACTTAAATAACTAACCTGAGGCCCCTTTCCAGGTGCAGAGGCAAATTGTTTTTTGGTTTTTGTGAATTTGTTCCTTAATTCAACTTGAGTTATTTGCTCAAAAGAAAAGAAAGTCATATTTAAGAAAAAATGCCTGCTATTTCTGAATATGTTATCTCTTTAAAACTTCAAAAGTGTAAGGCTATGATATTTTTTTAATATCATGAATGGTAAAAGGGACATGAAAGTGGTTTATATTGTTGGATTACACAGCCTGAGATTGGGAAGAGAGAGACTTGAACTCATCTCTCTTTGTACTACTATACACTTTCATTTTGGTGTAACAAATCAGTAGAGTTTATCAATCCCAATTCTTCTCCTATCCTGATCCTGAACTTAAGATTGCAAGAAGTATCTCAATCTGCCTTCCTTTATTTTTTTCAGAAAAAATTGTATTTGCCACAATTATCAACCCACGAGATTTCTGGAGTTTAGGAGTTGTTTTATTTCATTTCATTTTACTTATTTTATTTTTTTAGATACAAGTTCTTGCTCTGCCACTCAGGTTGGAGTGTAGTGGTACAATCAGCCTTGAACTCCTATTTTGAAATGATCTTCCTGCCTCAGCTTCCTGAATAGGTGGGAATATAGGCACAAATCACCATGGCTATCTACTTTTTTTTAAATTTATTTTTTGTAGAAGCAGAGATTTATCATGTTGCTCAGGCTGGTCTCAAACTCCTGGCCTCAAGTGATCCTCCTGCCTCAGCCTAGCAAAGTGCTAGTGTTACAGGCGTGAGCCATCACACCCACCTGGAGTTGTTTATTTTAGTTCGGTTGTATAATTTTCTCTGACATTCTTTTATTGGGGGGAAAAAAGTCACTGTTAAAGCCTCCAGCATTTAATCTGTATTCCAGCCAGTAAAAAGGAAAGTGCCAAAACTGAACAAAGTATTTAATAGTTTACTACTATTTCTTTGTAGAATCTCTCACAGTGATGGTTCACTGCTGATTAGAACTATGTCAAGTGCTCATCCATGAATACAAGGAAGATGAGGAACCGTTGCTTTTAATACCATTTGATTCATATTCCCATCTTCTGTCTCATCTTAAAGACAATTATTCTGATTGTCAAAGGAAAAACTAAACTCTAAAATATTTTTTAAAAAATTATTCTGAGCCAATATGAGTGATCATGGCTGAGAGTGGTCCCACCGAGGTCAGACTGTAATTTTGTCCAATACTTTTGAGGGAGGCAGAAGTTATGTACAAAGTCATAAATCAATACATGGAGGTTATACATTGGTTTGGCCTCAGCCGGTGGGATATCTTGAAGCAGAGACTTACATGTCATTGGTGAATTTAGAGATTCTTTCTAAAGCAGTTACTAAAAGAAGCAAGATTTTGTCTAAAACACAAAATCAGCAAAAAGGTTGTATAAGTTTTAACTTTAACACATATTAGTCAAGAGAAGGAGTCTGCTAATCATTATGTGATGCTATCCCAGAGTCAGGTTGCAAAACCAAACACAATACGCTTGGTCAGAGTCCCTTGTTCACCAAAACTGATGGTCTTGACTCTACAGGCCCCCTAGCGAGGAATTTGAAGCAAAGAACAGTGGTCAGAATTTATTCTTAATAATATTATTTAGTATGTATTTATTTTTGTGTAGCTCACTTGAAAATTTGTAGTATTATTAGGGATACGCATACATGGGTTATTACAAGAGATTTGAAATACACAAAAATTAAGAAATGTAAAATCCAAACGATAGAAACACATGAAACCCTCTTGGCAACACCAAGAAGCCAAGCGAGTTGAAACTTACACAAGGGAATGAAAAAGGACGCTGTCAACTTTGTTTCTTACAAGTGAAATAATGCACCATAACACAGTCTGTCTCCAGACGTTCATTGTGACCTATGTATTTTAATTGAAACAAGTTGTGTACCTTTATTCTTTCTTTTTACTTTGGCATCGTATTTTATGTTTCAGAAATCTATTTTCCAATGTATACATTTAGTCCAGTGTTATAATCATTGCCTGTGACTCCATGATGTTCATCCAGCATATGTTGTATTCAAAACCTTCCATCTTCTTAGTAGAATTGAACTTGGAGACATCCTTGTACGTGTACAAGTATGTGTACATGGACACTTATGGACACTTGTACATGTACACTTATGGACCCTTGTAGGAAATTCTTTGAGATACAGACATATGAGACACAGAATACTGAGTTGACCAACTAGTACCAGAGTTCTCTTCAGAAGAGTGACAGCAATATGCATTTCTAAACTGCATAAATTTCCCTGTAATTCATATCACTGCCACCAGTTCACTTTATAAAGTTTCTAACTTATACATCTTTAATAGGCATATGAGCTTTTTTGTTATTTCAAGTGTATTGTCAAGAGCACTATGTCCTCTTCTTCATATGCTATTTTGTCTTTTTATTATTTTTTTCTATATTTGAATCTTTCAACTTCTGTCCACCTTTGTTTTTCACTAATATTCTTTCTCTTGATTTATAGAAGATTTTTATATTTTTCTACATGATTTCTATGTCAAATTTAGAAACATAAATTTATACTCTGGTATTATTTTTAATATCCTACCTTCATTGAATGAATGTACTTAAATTTAACTATGACAACCAAACCATTGAATGAGAGTACTTAATGGTAATGAGACTGACACAGACTACCTCCTGTACTAGCAGAGAAGGTTCTTGATCTCTGGTCAGAAAGGAATGGAAGAAGGTTCACAAAATATAGAGAAAAATTCAGACAAGGAATCTAGGCAAAAGCAGACAGACTGTTTGAAAGCAGAGTACACCATCAAGGAAAGGCAAGAGAGTGGACTGATCCAAGAAGGAACAGGGCCACCCCAGGGTTGGGGTGTGTGCTTTTATATCAAGTTTTAATGTTATGCCAAACTGGGGGCAGAATATTCATAACCTTTCAAGAAAAGGGTAGAGAGTTCTTGGAACTGAGGGTCCTTCCCCTGTTCAGTCCTTATTGAATAATTTCCAGGAGTTGCCTGGCATTTATAAATCATCATGGCACTGGAGGGCATGTTTTTTACCATGTTAATGAGGGTGGTTCACTTATGGACACTGTGATCTCAACTGTGTGCATGCCCCAATTAAAGGAATTCCCCTTTTTACCTTTGATAAAGATACTATGGCTAAAGTAAAATAACTAAAGAGTCCCTGTTGGTTACATCTATCTTAGCTAAGCATATTCACATGCTTGTTACTTCCCTATCCTGTTGGGCTTCTCTTTCTGACCCCTGCTCTAACTGCCTGCATGGTATCTAACTCCTATCTCAGTAATGCTATCAAACATTTCCTTTTATTTTGCTTTCAATTTTATTTTGAGTTTTTATTTCAGAAGTCTTTCTCTACCTTTGCTATATCCAGTGGCTAGAGTCCCTTGCACTCATTGTTCTTGTCCCATTATCTGCCTACCAAGCACAACACTGCAATATCTAGCAGCGTCATCAAGTCTTATTCTGAATTTGATTCTGTGGTCCTCTCATTAGAAATCTTGTGATTATATTAGATTGACCTGGATAACCCAGGATAATCTCCTTTTTTTTTTTTTTTTAACAGAGTGTCACTTTGCTGCCCCTGGTAGACTGCCGTGGCATCACAGCTCACAGCAATCTCAAACTCTTAGGCTCAAGTGATCCTCCTGCCTCAGCCTCCCTAGTAGCTGGGATTACAGGAGCCTACAATGCCCAGCTACTTTGAGAGATGGGGTCTCATTCTTACTCAGGCTGGTCCTAAACTCATGAGCTCAGGTCAGCCACCTACCTCAGCCTCCCAGACTGCTAAGATTACAGTCATGAGCCACCATACCTGGCCCAATCTCCCAATTTTTAAATTCTCAATTAATCACATCTTCAAAGTCTTTTACAATGTAAATCATCATATTCATAAGTTCCACATATTAGAACATGGATATCTTCTGGGGGTCATTGTTCAGCCTAATACACATTCAAAACAAAAGAATATAGGAAGATATACAATTCAATGCCTCATCATAAAAAAGCTAAATTTCATATTTTAATTTCACAGAGTAGATTTCCAGAGAAAAAATAGAATTAGAAAAGAGAAAGATATTTCTAAGAATTATATAATAACTTATAAAATTACCTTATTTAAATGTATACACATATAGACTAATTCCAAACACAAGAAACATGTACTAACCAGACAGAAATGGGAAAGGCAGATTAGCAATTATGATGGAGATTTAAATATTTATTTCCCAGTAATTGACATTCTAATTAAGCAAATTAAAATTAATAAGGTAATTTAAGTATACAATTAATTTACATTTATAATTATTTTAAATTAAGTTATTACTTTTAATTACAATTAAATTTAATTATAATTAAAATTAATAGGAAAAAGTAGATTTGAATAATAATATCCACCAACTCAATGTAGTCAATATTTATAGAACACTACACCCAAAATACATACATATAAAAGATCAACACCATGGGAGAAATTCGTTAAGGAATTTTATATTTGGCAATGTAAATTTAAATATGTACTTCTGATACAAAATTTGAAACAAATTATAATTCATAATTGCAAGGATGTGGGAATAACCCAAGTTCCCATCAACACATAAATGGATTAATAAAATATGGTATATGTGTAACATATACTCAGAATACTATTCAGCCATAAAAAAGATAGTGACCTAGTATCTTTCATAACAACTTGAATGGAATTGAAGACCATTCTAAATGAGGTCTTGTATGAATGGACAAACAAATATCACATGTACTCAATACTAAATTGGATCTAGTTGATCAACATTTTTTTGCTCATAAGGAAGCAAAACTCAAGGAAATAAGGTATAGGGGAGGGGAAGAAAGGGAAGGGTAAATTCCCACACAAAAGGTATTTGACCAGGTTCCTCACACACTTTCTGGTTGAGGGGCATACCTATAACTTTGACTTAAAATTTATAAAAGCAAACCATTGCAAGAAAAACATATGTACCCGATAATATACTGAAATAAACTAAAAAAAAAAAAAGAAGAACAAGGAAAAACATATTTTTCTGCCATAATGCTAACACAGTGATTAGAAAGAAATTTATAGCTTTAAGTACCTTTATTAGGAGAAAAGGCAAGGAATATAAGCAATGATCTAAAGTAGAAAAAGAAAGTAAAATTATAACCAAAGTAAAAGAACTAAGAGAATTATAAAGAGAAAAGTAGAAATTTTAAAAAATAGAAAATATACAGTAGAGGGAACCAATGGCTCAGAAGCCAACCTCTAAAAATACCAATAAAATTGATGGCTCTTTAACCAGGCTGACCAAAGGAAAAGAGAGAACATATATAAATAGTAAATATTAAGAATAAAGAAGAGACATCACTACTAGCCTTACAAATACTGCACTGATCAGAAATGAATATAATTCAAAACAATATGCTCATAAGTTTGATAAAATTATATCAAATGAACAGCTTTCTTCAAAAATCACAACTTCAGTGCTCTCTCAGGAAGAAACTGATAAGCTGGATAGTCTTTCATGCATTTAAAAAATTACATTTGAAGTTAAAAAAAAAAATTCAAAATCAGACAATTTCACTTGTGAGTTCTACTAATTTTTTAAAATTTAAAATAATTATGCTAAATTTTTCAGAAAATAGAGGAGCAAGGAAAATGATTAATTCATTTTATGAGAGATTTCCCTGAATCTAAAAGCAAAAAAAGTACAAGGAAAAAGTTTCTCTTTGTTCTTCCTAAATAAAATCTCTCTTTGTTACCCTGAAAAAAAAATATTGATAATCCAACATAAGCATGTGTAGTTAATTTCAGGAGTAGAAATTAATCCACATGACTTACTACCACATTCTCATTGGGATGGCTAAAATGAAAGGTTGACAATTCCAAATGCTTATTAACAAGGTAAAATCACTTTTTAAAAATGTTTTCACAATGTGTCATTAAATTAAATATCATTATATGATTAGGTAATTCCATTGTTATATATTTAAACAAGATAAAAAAGGGCAATATGTCCACACAAAAGTTTAGGATAATTTACTTAAAAAAAAAGTGAATGTCTGTTAGCCCTTTCAGTCTCCAGTTTTCCATAGAAGAAGCATAGAAGTCACCACTCCATCCTAGCAAGAAGTAAAAATCTGAAAAACCCAAAATTCAACATTTCTTAGATCCCTAAGCCATAGGAAAGCTGGGCACAGTGGCTCATGCCTATAATGGCAACATTTTGGTAGGCCAAGACAGAAGGATTGCTTGAGGCCAGGAGTTTGTCTGAACAAGACAATTAAACCCCATCTTTACAAATAATAATAGAGCTTATCAACCCAATGTGGGAGTAAAGCTATCTAGACTCAAATCCCAGCTTTGCTCTTGACTATTCATTCAACACTGGGGATATTGAGTATCTTACTTACGTTCTCTGGGCCTTCGCTTTTTCATCTGTCAAATATCACTGGGATATGAAATAAAGTAGTGTAGGCAAAGCATTGGGTCCAGCACCTGGTGTAGAGTAACACCATAAGGCTGTTATTATTCTTGTCTTTGAAGGCATGGCAACAAAAATGAAAGGTATATGTCTCCATATATTTTCAAATTACCCTGATAATTCTAAAAGTGAGTAAATAATATCATAGTCTATTAGTATAGCATAGTTTTAAGTATTTTTACCAATTAGTGATAAAACAACTCTGAATCTGGTGACTCAATGTAGTTGTTTAACTCAAAGGTATGCTCACATCAATCAAGATACCATGTGCTTTAGTTTTAAAATATTGCAATATCAAAGCCAAATATGTAACTGTTAGATCCTTATTCTCACTTTACCAATGCTTATCTCCTAATGTGATCAGACATAGATTTGTCATTAAAACGAACCAATGCTGAGTAGTCTGAAAGCAAAATAAATGACTCTACTCACATTCTTCTTAGTAAAAGGTCACAGAATAGAGAAGCAAGAATCCAGTGTACTTCATTCTAATATGAAACCAGTAGATGATCTAAAACATGCCCATATAAGAGAAAAACTCAATTCAAGGTGGGGGACAGGGTAATTAAGGAGCAGGGAGAGGGGAGGAGGGAGGATGATAGGGGGTCACAGTGAATGGCAACCCTCTTGGGGGATGGGATACAGTTATAAGAGGGATTTTACATAACAAATGCAAACAGTGTGTCCTAATTCTTTGTACCCTCAATGCACCTGAAACAATGAAAAAAAAAGTTCATTACCTTTAGCAGAAGAAGATCAAAAGGTTTTAGTATGGGAAATACCAAAACTTAATAATTAAAATAAATTCATTTATAAATCATACAAATGAAAACTCCCAGGCATGGTGGCATGCACCTGTAGTCCTCACAGTGTGAGGGGCTGAGTCAACAAGATCCCTTGAGTCCAGGAGTTCAAGGTTACGGGGAGCTGTGGTTGTACCATTGCACTCCACCCTGAGTAGCAGAATAAAACTCTGTCTCTTAAAAAAAACAAAATAAACCAAAAAAACACATGAAGTCAAGTCAAATCATTATTTCTCCCAAAATGAAATGTTGCAGTGTGCAGAAGGATACAGAGAATCTCAACAAGCCAGAGCAGCAGAGCAGAAACTTCCATAAGAACCAGGGTCTTGGGTAGGAAAACCTGCTCTGTAATTAATGACCGACTAGTGGCTGGGGTGAAGGAGTCTGACAGCTGAAAACTCAGGGCAGGGAGAGATAGAATTTTCTGAGTTTTACCTTCAGCAGCTTGTCCGGGTTCTCTTAGTAAACACCAAAGAAACAGTCCCTCATACTTCTGGCAGGGGGAAAGAAAATAACCATTTAGAAATCATGCCTGAATAGTCTGTTCTTCATAAGACCTGCTCTCCAGAGAAACTAGTTAACCAGTGAGTAAACTTGTTGGCTTATCAGAGACTAAATCATCTGGAGAAAGAGAAATACTGAACTTCAGTGAGCTGGAGTCTTCCATGTGGGAGAAGAGAAATAGCTAACTCATCCTACTTTAGCTATCCTTTTTAACTGAAAAGGGGAGAAAAAGACTTAGGAACATTTGTGAAGTTCACGGTCAAGAGACCTAAATTCACTAAGGGACTAATATATAATCTAAGACTGCAGGATACTTCTGCTCCCCCCACACCTAACCAACATATTATATTATGTAAAAGTCCCATTGCAGAAATTCTTTTTTACCCAAAATATTATATCCAGCTATGAAGAAATAAATTGCAAAGCATATTGAAAGGCAAACACACACCTATACAGTTTGAAGATACAGCAGGAGCATCATAGTCAGTCATGGGAGGAATGTAAGAGTTATTAGATAGAAACTTTCAAACAACTGTGATTAATACAGTAAGGGTTCCAATGAATAAAGTAGTAAACATGCTGCCTTGGCCCTGGACCTGTTGTTGTGAATGGAGGAATTCCAACTGACTGGAGTAGGGGAAGACACTGGCACCAGCTGTCTCCTCATGTGGACTTCTGGCAAGTCAATTCCTCCAGTGCATCCCTGATTGGTCTGTTTCCAAAACCTACTCCTGATGCAAAATTCCTCTTACCATGTAATGTCTTATAATAACAGGCTTCAGAATTTAAGACTTAATCATCTTGGGCTGTGGAGCATTATTCACACTACTATATTTACATTATTTCTTCTCAGTAAAAATGAGTCCCTTTAAATAGGAAGACGACGACATTGAATAGCACTTAAGCAACTAACAATCACTAAAATGATATATATTCCTAGAGAAATGCTATTAAACTTGTTCTTTCCCCACATCTAATTTTTTAGTAAATCTATATGGAATGTAAATAAGGTGTGCTGTGAGTCATGAGCATGGCCTCCTATTCTCACGCATTCAAAAACTATTATAAATTCATGACAATTATGTAACCATAGGGATAATTTTTAACTACTCTAATTCTTTTAAAAGAAAGTATTTGGAAATTTTAGTAAGTTGTAATCAGGGAATAACTTGTTTCAAAGATGACAAGAACTTTTCACATGTTTTATTTCTATGACATTTGAGTTGCTAAATGTCTCATTCTTCCTTGGCCAGATATTTCTTTTTTTCTTTTTTTTTTTTTTTTTTTTTTTGCAGTTTTTGGCTGGGTTTGAACCCACCACCTCTGGCATATGGGGCCAGTGCCCCACTCCTTTGAGCCACAGGTGCCGCCCACCAGTTATTTCTATGCAATCGCTACATTTTGAGTCATCCTTAACTTGCATGCTAAAACGGAACAGAAATATAGAACTAATATTTAAAGTAAACTTTGGAGGGCTTTAATTTGACTACTAAAATTAATTTATCTTCTTCATTTGTGTAAATCATATAATATCTCTGATTTTCAGTTTCCTCAATTGTAAAATTAAGATGATACATTTGTGCCTATCTTATCATATTTAAAAGGATCAAGGTATGATTATAATTTATAAATGACCAAATGTTCTATACATGCAAATTGTTACTGATACAAAAATATAAAATTAGCTTTCAGGCACATTCATATGGCTGGGGAAACATGAATATTCATAAAAACCTTCTGAGGGGATATTTGCTACTTTCCTCATTCACAAAATAATACATTAATAATAATTTATTTTATAGAATTTATATAACCATGAAAAAGATGTGTAGTCTCTCTTACCTTTTCTTCTTTATGACAGGAACCCATTTCAAACTTCCTCTTTTTTTTTTTTTTTTTTTTTTTTTAGAGACAAAAGTCTCATTTTGTCACCCTTGGTAGAGTACTATGGCATCACAGCGCACAGCAAACTCCAGCTTTTGGGTTTAGGCAATTCTCTTGCTTCAGCCTCCCAAGTAGCTGGGACTACAGGTGCCTGCCACAATGCCTGGCTATTTTTTTGTTGCAGTTTGGCCAGGGTCAGGTTCAAACCTGATACCCTTGGTATCAGGAGCCAGCGCCCTACTGCACATCTGTATGAAAAAAACCTGTAGACTTTAAAAATACTTACTATCAAAATTATTACCATTACACATATGCCCAAACAAATAAGATATATGAAGCTACTGTAAAAAATTTGGTCCCAAGTTTGTTACAAACATATACATAAGCAAACTATGTTAAACTGTTCAAAGTTCTTATTCCTGTGTGTTTAGATTGCTTTTAAGTTTTATTTATATTTCAAGAATATATAATTTGCTATCACTTTAAATACAGAGGGAGGAAACCTATCCTTTAAAAATGGTTTCTATATTGTCTTGTCCTTTATATTACATTGTCTTTAGTGACTTGGGAAAGTCGCTAAACAAATCGGTTGCTACAATGTTTCACAATTAGAAAAATTAAAAAAAAACATGAGGGAAAGAAACAATCTGATTAATAAAATTTACCCATTACAGTATTCAAATTTCCAATTTTTAACAATGAAAAATTACAAAATATGAAGAAAACCTAAGAAAATGTGGCCATTCAAGACAAAGATTCTAGGCCAGGCCTGGTGGCTTATGCCTGTAATCCTAGCACTCTGGGAGGACAAGGTGGGTAGATTGCCTGAGCTCACAGGTTCTAGACCAGCCTGAGCAAGAGCAAGACCTTCCCTCTAAAAATAGCTGGGCATTATGGCAGGTACCTGTAGTTGCAGCTACTTGGGAGGCTGAAGCAAGGGTTCACTTGAACCCAAGATCTTGTAGTTGCTGTGAGTGATGACACCAAAAGGAAGCTAGAACTGTACAGCAATAATTTTTGTAGGTTATTGAAGTTTGGTACAAATATGGACTGCCCTGTATCTGGCATGTACAATACATGCCCATGTATAATGTACACCGACATTTTTGGCCTAAAGTTTTAGGAAAAATCTTTTGTTTTGATTTTTTAATTCAAATTTATTTGTTTATATGTAGGTATTTCTTTAGGAATTTTAGCATTTATTTTTTAACACATGGTACAAGAAATTTTATGTGATAATTACAAAGCACAAGAACAGATACAAGGTACAAGAAATTTTGTGTACTTGTAATAACTTTATGATATTTATACCTCATAAAAAGCCAAAAGCTCCTCATCACTGTCAATCTAGAAGTGTTGTCTTCTTCAATTTCTGTTACTACTGGTGTTTTCTGAAGAATAACGTTCCTTATCCTGGAATCTTTTCTTGCAACAATGGTTTTGTTTCAAAGATAGCTAGGACAACAGTGAACTGTATTTTATCAGCCACAATAGTTGCTCCTTTGACATCCACATTTCTCTTGGATGGCAGATCAAATGTGAATGGGACCTTATTCATGTTGGTGACTTGGGACAGGCAGTAATTCTCAACCTTTCTAATGCCACAGCCCTTTAATTCAGTTTCTGTGAGTTGAGACCCACAGGTTGAGAACCACTGGTTAAAGCTTTAAGTCTTTGAAAGATAGATAACATAAGAAGAGATTTCCAAAACTTAATTCTCATAGGCTGCTGGAAGTTTGGGGGCAGTTTTTGCTCGTGCACTCATGCTCAAACCTTCTCTCTTCGTAAAGTTAAAGCACATTTAGGTGTCCTTCAGAAATCATCAATTTTTTTCTCATGCAATTCCTTGACCCTTTTCTTGGATCATGTGCTCAAAAAAGAGATCCCAAGGTGGCACCTGTGGCTCAAGGGAGTAGGGCACTGGCCTATATGCTGGAGGTGGCAGGTTCAAACCCAGCCCTGGCCAAAAACCACGAAAAAAAAAAGAGAGAGAGAGATCCCAGTCTGATGGTACTTCAGAATCCAGTCTTCTCCCCCTGCTCCACTTCTAGCACTCTGGAGGTTCCCTTGCATAGTCTTCTTCATCTTGGCATCTGAAGAAGCTTTCCTTCCTGTTGCCATCACAATCCAATGACATTCTCAATGAGAAGAGTTTCAAAGTTTCTCCAGGCAGCTCTTTTGCTACACTCTCTAGCATATTTAATAACTGTTAGCTCAAAGTAGAAAATCCATGTTGACATTTACCCAGTGATTTTCTATTAATTTGTCTAAAAATATCAGCTGGATCACTAACTCTTGCCTAAAGTATACAAAGTGAAATACGTTATTCTTTGCTGGCCCAAATCCTTTCATTGCAAGTTCATCTTAAGTTTGACAAAGCTGATTACTGTATTTTAGGGTATTGTTTTGCATTTGGATATCATTTTTTTCTAGAGAACACTTTTAAAGCATAAGCATAAATAAAATTATTTAACACATTTAGATAGATACAGAATTAGTACAACCCATGTGTAATGTATATCCATATTTTTCCTTCAACAATTAAGACAGAAATATGTGCATATACACAACAAAGTGGGGTTGATTGCATTACTTTGGAATGTTATATATAATCTCCATGGTAAACAAAAAGAACATATCTAAAAAATGTACAGAAGAAAATATGAAAAGAATGGAAAATGCTTCCCTATGAAAATCACCTAAACACAAAAGAAGGCAATAATTAAGGAAATGAGAGGCAAAAACTGTATAAGACATATAGGAAACAAATACCTAAATGACATTAGTCCATTATTTGGTTATGTTTATCAATAACTAATTTTGATGTGAATAAATTAAACTCTTTCAATAAAAGTCAGAAATTGACAGAATAAAATTATAAAAAAACCTAAAACCCACAAACTCATATGATGTCAAGAAAAGATTCAACTTAAGTCTAAAGACATGAAAGTAATTTTAAAGTCAAAGGATGACAAAAGATATTTTGCATGAGTAGTAATCACAAGAGATTGGGGATGTTATATTAGAAAACATAGACTACATCAAAACTGTTATAAGAGGCTCGGTGCCTGTGGCTCAACCGGCTAAGGCGCCAGCCACATACAGCTAAGGTGGTGGGTTCAAATCCCCAGCCCAGGCCAGCCAAACAACAATGACGGCTGCAACCAAAAAATAGCCGGGCGTTGTGGCGGGCACCTGTGGTCCCAGCTACTTGGGAGGCTGAGGCAGGAGACTTGCTTGAGCCCAGGAGTTGAAGGTTGCTGTGAACGTGATGTCATGGCACTCTATCCAGGGGGATAGCTTGAGGCTCCATCTCAAAAAAAAAAAAAATGTTATAAGAGAGAGGACAATAAGGTTCAACACATCAAGAAGTTATAAATTATAAGTATATATACACAAAACAGAGCCATAAATATATGAAAAATACATTCAGAGTATTGAAGGCAGAAAAGGCAATTCTATAATAACAGTTGGAAACTTCAATATACTAATGTGTTTTTTAATTTCAAAATATTAAAGAGGATATAAGTGTATCTGATACTTGTACAGCTTTTATAAACTTAAGTCAGAGCTATTAGTGTGTCTGTCACCTGAATAGTGTTCATTGTACTTGGTAGGTAGGTTTTATCCCTCGCCCCTTGATTTCTGTGCCCAAATGTTCCCATTGATTAGTTCCAGATTATTAGTGAGTAGATGTGGTGTTGCGCTATAGACTTGATATGTGGGGTGAGGTTCTGTTCTTCCTGTTGCATGGGGCCTTATTGCTTTGTTTTCCTTCTTGCACTATTTTATATGAGCTGTGAGCTTTAGCTTCAGGGAGATTTTACACTGGGGGGTATTTATTGTGTTCATCCGTGTATAATGCAGTTCTGAACATTCTCCACAGGGTAGGTCTGGTTGTGACAAACTCCCTCAGTGTTTGCTTGTCTGGAAAGTAGCATCTAAAATAATAAATATGTAAGAATCAATTTATCCCAGAGGTGAAAGATTTGTATGCTGAAAACAACATTAAAAGTATAAATTCCTTGTAAGTTCCAAATCACTGAGGCAGGTGTCCACCAAAACTAACCTTTGTGATCACCAAATGGAAATCTTCTGTTTCTCCATTTTTATGTTAGCCCTTGAATTTGCCATGGAAAATGTGAATATGCACTTGAGACTTACATAGTCTTTTCGTAAGTTGGGTAAGATTTTATCAATCCAATCTCAACTACTACCTTCTCAGCATCAATCATGCATGATGTTACTGTGACTGACCTCTTACTTCATTTGTGCGGTCCAAGTGTTCAGCTCCACTCTGACTTCCAGTCCAAATCTTTATCCCACAGGAATTGGTTGAAGCTGTAGCAACCATAGACTCTAGGAGAGTTGGTCTAAGCATTAGCTCTGAGTGCTGCTGAGACCAGCATTGCACGCCTTGGGCCCGATCCATCAGTTTCCTACACATGCTCCTTAATTGGATTTCTCTCTCCTTGCCTGCTGTCCATTCCTCACCCTGGGGCTGCACACTATAACAGGGAAGCAATTGTTTATGAAATATTATTTCAGCTTTCTACAAATTCCTTTGCTCTACCCTAGTCTTTTTCCAGAAAATTATATAACCTTTATCTGATTGATAAACTGTAGAAGTCCTGTAGTAAGAACAAAGCATTCATTACATAATAAGTAACAAATCATGAGTTAATGAAAGACCCAGCATGTTAGTAGAACTTGATTAGGAAGCATTCTTCTTAAGTAAACGGTAGCGTGATTTGAGTCATTAATCCCATCAAGGGCACAGTTTCTATTCTGTAAAATTTAGGAGTTGGAGCAGATGATATATGTTCTTAAAATCTAGTAGGTTTCGCCATTTTTCACTCTGAAAAGATTAGCTGAATGGGATAGGGCAAGTATTCTTTGTTTTCCAGTTACCTCCTGATTTTGTGTTTCCTAAAGCTTCAATTTATAACTGGAAAAGCACAGTGTAGACTTGGAAAAGTAACCTAAGCTTTCTATGCCTACTTTTCTTTCTATATGAGATGAGACTAATAATAGCATTTACTGCATACAGTTGTTTTAAGTAGTGAATTGTTTATACTTACATTATAACTAGATGTTATTTAGAATAATATCTAGAACCTAGTAAGAACTAGAGAAGTGTCAATAATTATTATTATGAAACATATGTATACTTCCTGAGATACTTTCTACCCCAGTGGCTGCCACTTGTCTCTCTCTATATATTATGTGTGTGTTTGTGTCTGACAAATCCACTAGATACAAATGGAAAAAATATATACTGTTCACTAACTTATTTATTTGAGAATAGACTCATCAACCTGACCAAATGAAGAAACATTGAAACCTATTCAAAATCAATATGAATGTCAACACACTTAGACAGATGGGCAACCTGCCTCGTGAGATTCACAATGAACAAATCAATAAAACCTATTAGAAGGTAGTTAAAAATAATAAATTACGAAGGAATAAATAGTGCCTCTGCCATGAGACCTTCGATGGAAGGTGTCAGACTTGGAAACCACCCAAATATTCCCTGCATAATTTAAGATAAGGCAAAATATTCAAGTTATTTTTGAAAGGTCAAACTGTCTCTGTATGAACAAAGTGTATTGGTCAATTTGCATGTAAGTGTACTCCTCTGTAAATTGACCCGGGCTTGCAACATGTTCCTCTCTGTCAGTATAGTAACCCTGAGCTTCACCTCCCGTTTATAGTCACGTGAGGAAATATGAGACCAGAAGACCCAAATCATCAGTACCACAGATACATAAGCAACATAGAAAATTGTCCTCAGCTACCACTAGTGAAAAAAAAAAGAAAACAACTACTACTATTTTATTTTAGCATTATTTCCTGTAGCTGTTCACCCCTGATTATTTTCTCATGTCATTTATTGTTATGCTTATAGTAAAGGATCTATCTGAACCTGGCGTAAATGGGGACTTGCTATAATTTTATCTAATTGGAAAAGCCCTAAATAGTCCCTTATATTTAACTGATTAAAACCTTCATGGAAAGTTGCATTTCAACAAGGGATATGCCTTACGTCACAGAGATGAAACTACAGTGTTATAGGTGAGGCAAAACAGTGAGCAAATGAAGGATAAATTAGGCCTATAGAAGTCTGGCCACTTTCCCTCAAATCATATATTCTATTCAGGTAGCACTTTTCCCCCCTATTTTAAGGCTATAGTCACCCTGGATTTGGACAAAAATGCTGTCAATCTGTTCATTGCCTTCTGGAATTTTGAATCCAATTAAACCATCTGTTGGTGCCCTGGAGCACACCCACCTACAAGTTTCTCAGCTAATGAGTTGCTCCGTGGTTTGAGTAAAATAGTTTCTCTACAAGGACCAGGGATTTTCCAGTTAAAAAGCCTGTAAGAAATTGCTGGAAAAGAGAGAAGTACACGAATATGTGGGGTTTTTTTATGCAGTAAAAGAGTCAGTGTCAAACGAGTGTGTGAAAAGGGGATATAATCGCTTCAATGACTGGGTGATCTCTTCATGACTTCTTTAAATTTACCACTCTCTAGAAAGAAATTAACTTAGTCCTGAAATAATGTCCTCCATTTCATTGGAGAAACTGGCTTCTCTGATGTCGTCACTAAAGGTATGTTCAAAAATGGTCAGATTCTGCTCACAGGTAAAAATTTACCCATGATCCGCCATAGGCACAAAGCGTGTGATGGAGAAATCTTTTCCTCATGTTTTGTAAGTGTGAAGGATCTGTGAATAGCTACTATTAAATATATGTATTTATCTATCACTAATATATTACTGGGAGAAATTATGAGGAGGAAGAGAGAGCAAGGTGGAGAGAGACAAAAAAAATCATGGAAAGAGAAATAAAGACAAAAAAAAAGGGAGGGGAATACAATACATAGGGGAGGTAGATGTTAAAAAAAGTAAGTAGCAGAAATAAGGAAAAGGCTGAAAGAAATGAATTTCCCCTTTGTCAAATTACTAACTGAAGCTTTTGTTAACCTAGCAGTTTTAATATATTTGTTCAGAAAACATTTATCTTACATTTAGCCTTGATTAACACTTCAATCAATCCACATTTACAAGTATACCCTCCTAACACACGATAGTAGATTATTTTTAGGAACATATTTTTAATAAACTATTTAGACATATATTCTTTATGTTAAACCTAATGGCATCTGATAATCAGCTAATAGCATTCATGACTCACTATTGCAATACTGAGAGGAAAACTGTAATGGAAGAAAAATTCTCTGCATCAGTCTAGGTGTTCACATTTCTATAGATTCGCATTTACAAATAAGTTTATTCTTGGGTGGTTACACTCAGTGACAGGTAGTGATGACTCAGGTTCTGAGTTAGGAAGGATACTAATGTCAAGGGCAGGCACAGCACAAAAAAGTGTCAAGTGTTCCATGGACACGGAGAAGAAATTGTGTCACACATCCCAGATATTTATGAACTATACTGTTTAGTACAGTAGCCACTAACAGGTGGCTATTGGATACTTGAAATAGGGCTAGTCTACAAGGAGCTGAGGTGTATAATGTAAAATACCTATCGGACTTTAGGGACTTAGTAACAAAACCATGTAAAGTATTTTGGTAACAATTTTTATATCAATTTTAGTTTGAATAATTTTTAAAAATGAAACTCCTAGAAAATTTTGAGCTAGGTATGTGGATCATGTTATAGTTCTCTTGTACAAGGCTGTTTAAGAGCATCAACTCAAATGATAGTTGCTGATCATGAATTGAAAACATATTAAGCTAATGTTCTTTCAATTTTTACAAAAATCCTACACTTTAAAACAAATACCTTGTTGACTTGGTAATAAGAAAACATGAGCACAGAATATAAAAACGATAAAAATGGCTAACATTTACTAAGCATTTATAATATCCTAGGAAGTATATGTTATAAACCCATTTTATAGATGAGGAAAATGAGGCCTAGTGTGCTTAAGGAATTGATCAGAATCACCAGTCTGGTGAGCACTGGCTTTGTGTTTTAAATCCTTTTCGTCTGATTTAACTACTGTTTTATACTCTCTGCCTTAGGCTCATAAAATATGTGATGTGTTTAAGATTATAATAGACTCTAGAGAATCCTTAATTAAACACCTCAAAATTGGCACAACTCAGGTAAATCACGAGTTCCTTCTTGTGGTATATGATGTGTAAAAAACTTTAGGACATCATGTTAATGATTACTCCTCAAAGGATATGCACTTTCTTGGTGGAGTTCCTAATGATCCTGGGTACCTACATCCTTGAGTTCATTTGTTACTTATGAGCAGAGGAAACGTAGGTGATAGGAACTGCTGTGAAGAAAAACAAGGGAAGTGCATCTCACTAATGATTCTGGCTGCGTGTCGGCCTCTGTGTTTCTTATCACTGTGTAAAAGTGTCACTGACACAGTTTGTATCTTATTTGTTGTAATTTATTCTATAGTCCACAAAATGAAAGCCTTTTTTTGATTTTAACTTTCCCCCCTAAAGTTAATCCCTAACTTTTACCCTTTGTTGTGGTCTAAACATTTATGTGCCCCCCAAATCTCTATGTTGAAATGTACTCCCCAACCTGATGGTGTTAAGAGATAGGCCTTTGGGAGGTGATTAGGCCACGGGGAAATGTTCATGAAAGGGATTAGTGCCTGTTTTGGAAAAATCCTCAAAGTGTGGTTTTCCCATCACAATAATCATCAACAGGGAAGTCTTCTGTGACCAAAGGTGGGGGATTTCTCCCCAACAACAAACAAGATCTCAGTTCTGCACAAGCTTGGTGTCTCTAATTCAATTCTGACACTATCTACCCAGACATTGAATCAGATCCTACAGGATGACAGCTCAGTCCCTAGGACTGACACCTCCTTCACACTAGTCGCAGGCTGGGCCTCCAGAACTTCTGACCAGCTGGCTTCAAGTTGGGGTTCCCACAACCCCCTCTTTGAGTTCAATTAGTTTGATAGTGTGGTTCACAGAAGCATTTACTTATGTTTACCAGTTTTTTCATAAAAAATATTTTAAAAGAGATACATTGATAGATAGATAGATAGATAGATAGATAGATAGATAGATGAAGAGCTACACAGGATCACGTGAGGTCTGGAAGGGCATGAGCTCTGTCCCCATGGAGTTGGGGGGCACCATTGTCCTGCCATGTAGACAAGTTCATGTTTACCCTCCTGTCTGACTCCACATGCTCAGCTCTAAGTTCTCTTAACCCTATGCCCTTGGATGTTTATGGAGGTTTCATTTCACAGGCATGAATAATCAAAATACCGGGCATAAGTGATCAACTTGACTTTCAGCTCCTTTCACTTCTCTGCAAATTGGGAAGGAGCAGACTGAAAACTCCTAAACTTCTAATCTTGCCTTTGTCTTTCCAGAGACCAGCCTCATCCTGAAGCTGTCAGTCAACATTAGTATATGAAAAGACTATACTTTGCAGATTCTAAGGATTTTAGGAGTTGTATGCCAAGAAACAGGCATAAAGACCAAATATACAGGTTGTAGTCTTGCAGTGCCCTTGTAAAAGCAGCTGCAGAGTGACCTTGCCCCTTCATCATGTGAGAGTGTAATGCGTAGGAACTATGGCGGAGGAATGGGCCTTCACCAGACACTGCATGTACCAGATTTTTGATCTTGGATTTTCTAGCCTTCAGAGCCCTGTGGGGGGAAAAAAATGTTGTTTATAAGCCACAGTCTATGATATTTTTGTTATGCCAACCTGAAAGGATTGGAATGCCCTTTAAGCATATCTCACCAAACATCATCTCTTGATGAGTAAATTAAAGCTTTGCATGGAGCTAGCCTTCAGGATAATATGAAATACATTAAAATTATCACATTTGAGAATGGTATCTATTTTTGATGAATGGTGATGAGATGATGAGATCAAAGTTCAACTGACATAATAGTTTAACTTTCCAGCTATTTCAATGTGAAAAATTACCCTGACATTTTCTCCCCTCACCACACACACATAGTCTCTGGTCGTTTCCGTTTGGGTGTCCTTCTTCCTTGGGTGTCCGTCCTTCTTCCTTGTCCTTGCCTTGGACTTGTTATGAGATGGTGAACATGTGCACAGAAACTCACTATTCAGTCAGGTTTAGATAATCATACATCTGTGTCCAAGGGACAGTGGTTTAAAACCTATAGCAAATTGTGTCACATTCACTCTATTCACTTTGATGTAATTACGTGGAAGTCAACCAGAGTTATCTTTTCAAATTGCTTATTTGTCCCAGAATTATTCACTATAATAAAATACTATCCAATATGAAGTTACATGACCTGTCTCAAAGCGATTCTTCTCACTCACATATTAATTTGAGGTAAGAGATGAAGGGCACGGAGTCTTACCTCCCAGGTGAGGCTCCACGGTGGTTCTGGGGACATGGACACTCACTGTCTCCTAGGAAGCAGCTGGGGCCATGAGGGTAGATTAGATGCAGCACTAGATTTTCTTCATAGCAGGAGCCAGGCCCTCCTTTCTGAGCATTAGGAGAGTTGGTAGGTATCACTGTAATAGGAGTCTAGTGCTTGGAAAGTTCAGGGACTTTAGACTCAGAAAACTCAAATGTGTTTGTCTTAAATTAAAATAGTACACTGTTGACTCAGTTACCCACAGCAATCTGACCATCAGTTTTACCTATATGCAAATCACACAGCTCTACCACATTGATCTTGATCACTCCCAATAAGTGGCTGTTGTGCTTGGTGACAAAAACACCCAGACATGTATAAAAGGTTATTAAATCCCACTCACAAGCCCTGTTCTAGTTTATTGTTTATTTCTCTTCTCTTTGTCTTTTTGCCATTTCTGCTTTTTCTTTTTGTCCCTTCTTTTTAATAGATCTCAACATAATCTTTGAAACTTTTGCTATACTTCAAAAATCTCTAAGTTTTCTTATACCAACTTCCTTGACTCTATGTGACCATCACTTCAATTATCCCTGAAAAACTGTCAAACAAATCAAAATAAAAACAAATAATAAAGCCTGCTAAAGCTCTTATCCCAGGGGATTGTTTAAAACTCACTTACTTTGAAAATGTAAAGATGGCTCCGTTTTTTATTGATACCCGTTTTCCTCAATTGTCATTACTAAAGACATTTTTGTTTATTTTTGATCTTACAGATGTTCACGTTAATAATTGTCCATAGTATCTAGACTGCTTGAGAGTTCTACTATAGGAGAACCAATTATATTCTCTGTGAAACTAAACTATACTTAGATACTGTTTGATTCTTAATGGGGTTTTCAAGAGGGGTTTAACCAGGCTGGAGTTAACATTTGTCAGGATATAAGGAAAGAGTTCTTCACCAAAAATAAATGGGAAAAGAAAAAAATACCATTCAGGAATCACACCATCAGTAATTTCTATACTTTTATTAAATATTACCCTTAGTGGACTCCTATTTTGAACTAAGAAAAACAATCATTTCTCAACAGGCATAGGTGCACTGTCTTCCTCAGAACAAGAAAATTCTAAACTGGATGAAAGTACTGTTGCATAGCAGGGGAGAAAAGAAATAGAATCCTTGTTGGGAACCAAAAAGAAGTTCTGGATCATTAGATACAATTCTCCCCATTTTGCAGACAAGGCAAATAAGGACGAGAAAAGAGATGGTCCACTCTACCTTATATATCTGCCCTGATACATACTCAGCATACATGGCATTCTTGGGTAAATCTCCAGGTTTTTACTGCCCTAAATCCTTAAGAGAGGGTCCAAAATGGAAATTAGTATAATGACATGGTTGTCTACTTACCCTGTACCCGCCAAGGCCAGTATTCTAAACTGTCTTCCTAAAATATTAAATTATAACTATCTGAGAAAACCACATTAATTTAACTTTTTTCAGCATTATAATTTCCATTAATCAGGTACTTCTGCTTCCCTTTGAATAGAACTGATTTATTCGTAAACTATGACTACCACCATCTGCTACTTTCCCTTTCCAGTAACCTATTTTTATCTTCAAAGCGCCTCGGCCTTATATTCGACTCCTTGGCAAATATAAAGCAGCCGCTGCTCTGTTGACTACACCCTGCCTCCTTATTCCCTAGCACCTAAAGAACTGTTGTGCCTGTTTTCATTACCTTTCATCTCTGCTGCAAATGAGAGAATAGGAGGGGAGACAAGGGATGGCTCCATCATAGGCTGCACTTCAAAAGAGCCTTGATCATGAAAGGAGGTGAGGACCATGAAATTAACTTTCTCTTCATGCATACAATTGGCTTAGCATTAAGTAATTTACTCTGTAATTATTACGAAATCCAGTGGCCTCTAAAACTGGGTATACTCTTACCATGAATTTAATTTGAGTTTCATTCCATTTGATGAAAAACTGTATTAAGTTCATACCAGGGATCAGATATATTATAGGCTACAATAAAGAAAAAAATTCAGTGCCTTCTCTCAAAGACTTTGTGGCCTAGTCTGTGGTCCAAATATGCAAAAAAAAAAAAATTAGTATAACATTTCATACATTGGAGGAAAAATCTATTTTTTGAATTTTAAGGAGAGTATAGACTGAAGCAAGTTTTAAGAGGCAAGTATAAAGTGCTTGCAAATCCAGAGGAAGAAATCAAACAGAGTAAACATATTTCTTCTGTGTTTTTTTAAAATTCATTTAAGTTCCTTCTGACTTACACACTCCCCTCTGCCTTTTCCACCAACATACACACACATCCTCATTCTATAAATAGGACTACATTGACTGCTCTACCACAGGTCATTTCTCTTCACAAATTTTACAAATTCATTTTTACAATCCATCAAGTGACCAATTTTAGTGCAAATGAAATGCAACTGGTTATTTAGGTGAACTGACCTTTTCCTCCCAAAGCTGTGTGGTCTATATTTTCTTTCTACTTTTATTTTATTTTATTGAGACAAGTCTCCTTATGTTGCTCAGGTTGGTCTTGAACACACGGTCTCAAGCAATCATCCTGCCTCAGTGGGACATGTGTGTGTGGAGGGGATTATATTATTCATGAAGTCACCTGCCTCTCCTGTACAAAGTTGATGATAATTAAGATACTTTGTTCTCACAACATTTATATTCTTATTCTTTCTACCTACAAAAATGAAATTTGGATTACATTTATTTGTGGTATGTGTGCTAAGCTATAAAAGGCCAATCAGAGTTTGTAAGCTTGTTCTCACTTCCTAGGTATGAAACTCTACAAACATACAGTACAAAGGTTACATGAGGAAAATACCAAGGATGGGAGTGAACACAGCTCCTGCAATGTCACTCTAGCCCCCTGCAGCTGTGCAATTACATTTTGTGTTCAGTGAAGCCCTGGCAGAAAGAGAAACTTACCAGTGTGAAGGAACAAAGAAACCACAAGCCTCTCTCTTTACCAC
This sequence comes from Galago senegalensis, assembly GCA_963575145.1. NCBI lineage: Eukaryota > Metazoa > Chordata > Mammalia > Primates > Galagidae > Galago > Galago senegalensis. Next base: position 26,203 of record CAUYTI010028417.1, read on the forward strand.
AATTTAGTAGGACTAGGAGGGGGAATCTACTTTCACTCTCTAAGATAATTTCTAAAGCTGTCACAACATGAAAATAGATGTTTCTGCTGAGAATCAAGGATAATTGAAAAAATGTTCATGGGAGATTCACACCTTCTAAACCCTTTATCCATATTGAGAGTGAAGGTATAAAATTATTGAAAGGTGGAGAGGTGGAGGGGACTTATTCTGCCCTTTACCTGAAACTTAGGGAAAGGGAGCTATAAGCAGTCATCTGTATAAAAATGTATTTGACCCTTTCAAGGAAACGGCAGCAATATATGAGGATATTTTTCTGAGGATTGCACAAAAGCAGCAGACACACACATTCTCTCTCTCTCTCTCACACACACACACATACACACACATGTGCATATACCCACAGGCAGCCAGTGAGTGCTAGTTTAAATATCTGTGAAATTTAAAGATAGACTTCGAAGTTTATAGTCACAATTGGCAAGCTGTGGAAGGAGAAGTGGGTGAGAAAAGTTGACTACTTGACCCTTGGCTAATTCTCTTTAGCATTAGATTTTACCTAGGTCAATGAAGAAGTTTGAACTCTACAGCAAGTTGTAATTTCAGATTATTCTGAGAAGACACATATTCATTGAGCTGAGACAGTGGTTCTGGCTTTTAGCTGCATTACCTTAAGTGTGAGCAATTTATCAAATTTCATCCAAGGAATGAGGAAAATCAAATGCCCGTACTGTATTCCAATGGATAAAGAAAACCAACTTGCATTCCTTGTGATTATGTGTCATAAATTGAGCAACTTAAATGTCATAGTTGCATATTCGTTGTAGCATCATGAAGCCCACACCAGCTGCCCACAGCGCATCACACCCAGTATGACTGATTTATTGAAGAGTCTTAACTTCTAAGTTTTAAATAAGAAGCCATTTTATTTTCCCACTATTTGGCAGTTCTCCTACATGACCCCCTTTCCTTTGATCTTTTACTAATTTTTTGACTAGCGTCCATATCAATCACTTGAACTTAAACTATGTCATTTCGTTATCAAAGTCCTGTCCTTTTCATTTTTGAATTTCATTTAAAACCCTTCTTCTTATTTCCCTGTATCACAGGCTAGACCTAGCTGTGATTTCAGCAGCTTTAGGTAAGTAGGTCTGAGTTCCTATGTTAGACCTGAGCTTACCCTGAGTACTTAGGTTATCTGGTGTTTGGACTTTAGTAGTGAGCCTGCAGGTGATTCCTATAGAGGTCTACAAACCTATGTAACAGGTTTCAATAATGCGCAGGTTTAATTTGCTGATCTCAGTATCACAGACTCATTTATAAATCTAAGTTACTTCCCTTCAATCCTGTCTCAAGTCACATGGAATATCTTCTATGTGGCAGGCAGGGCGTCGGCTGTTTTGCACAATTAGAGTGTTAACCAATGTCCTGTAAGGTCTCTCAGAGCCTTTCTCAATGAATAGGGTGTTAGTCTCCTCTTTTTTTCCTCCCTCCTTCCTTTCCTCTTTTCTTCTTTTCTCATTTTTTTGCATGAGGAAACTGGACAAAAGGAGTGTGTGCTTTCCCTTCTTCTGTTCCCTTCTTAGACTTCTTCATTTTTAAGTATGATAATAGTTGTACATTTCCATAGGATATGTGATGTTTTGCTTCAGGCATGCAATGTGTAATAATCAAACCAGGGTAATGGGGGTCTCCATTATCTCTTGCATGTATCATCTCTTTGTAATAGGAATATTCCAATTCTACTCTTTAGTTGTTTTAAAGTATAATATGTGTAAGTTATTGTCAACTTTAGTCACTTTGCTGTACTACCAAATATTGTTCACTCTGTTTAATTATCCGACTTTATTTTTGCACCCATTAACCGCCCTCACCTGAGCCCCTCCTCTCTGCTACCCTTCCCAACCTCTGGTAACTGTCGCTCTATTCTCTGCCTCCATGAGATCAATTCTTTTTAATATTTAGCTCCCACATAATGAGTGAGAACATGTGAAATTTGTTTTTCTTTGCTTAGTTTATTTTACTTAACATAACGTTCTCTAATTCCATCCATGTTGTTAAAAATGATAGAATTTCATTAGTTTTATGATTAAATAATATTCCATTTTGTTTATGTACCATACTTTCTTTATTCACTCATTCTCATTCTTCTTCTTCTTCTTTTTTTTTTTTTTTTGTAGTTTTGGCCAGGGACTGGGCTCGAACCAACCACCCTGGGTATATGGGTTAGGGCCCTACTCCTTTAGCCACAGGCACTGCCCTATGCCCTATTCACTCATTCATGTATGGACATGTAGGTGGATGTCAAATCTTGGCTATTGTGAATCAGGCTGCAATAATCATGGGAGTGCAGATTCATTTTTGATATACTGATTTTCTTCCCTCTGAATATATAACCAGCAGAGGGATTGCTGGATCATATGTAGTTCTGTGTTCAATTTTTTAGGAACCTCTATACTATTTTCCATAGTGGTTGCATTAATTTCCATTTCCACCCACACTATAAGAGGTTTCCTTTTTCTCTACGTTATCCCCAGAATTCATTGTTGCCTGTCTTTTTAATAAAAGCCATTTTAACTGGAGCAAGATGATATCTCATTGTAGTTTCAATTTCCATTTCTGTGATGACTAAAGATATTGAGCATTTTTTTCATTTGTATATCTTCCTTTGAAAAATGCTCAGATCTTTTGCCCAGTTTTTAATGGATTACTTGATTTATTCCTATTGAGTTGTCTGAGTTCCTTATATACTTTAGTTATTAATCCTTTGTTAGATGGGTAATTTGCAAATATTTTTTCACATTCTGTGGGTTGTCTCTTCCCTTTCCTTAGTTGTTTCCATTGCTATACAGAAGATTTTATCTTGATATGATCCCACTGGTCCAATTTGTTTTGTTTGCCTATGCTATTAGGGTATTATTCAAAAAACCACTGCCCAGCCTGGGCACAGGGGCTCATGTCTATAATCTTAGCACGCGAGGAGGCTGAGGCAGGTGGATTGCCTGAGCTCAGGAGTTCCCCCTTGCCTGAGCTAAAAGAAGACCTCGTAGCTACTAAAAATAAAAAAAACTGAGGCAAGAGCTCATTTGAGCACAAGAGTTGGAGGTTGTTGTGAGCTATAATACCACTGCACTCTACCCAGGGTGATAACTTGAGACTCTGTCTCAAAAAAGAAAGGAAAACAATCATTGCCAAGACCAATGTCTGGAAACCTTTCCTCAATGTTTTCTTTTAGTAGTTTCATAGTTACAGGTCTTAGTTTAAATCTTTAAGCCAATTCAATTTGATTTTTGTATACGGTAAGAAGTAAGAGTCTGAATTAATTCTACTGCATATGGATATCCAGTTTTCCCAGCACTGATTATATTTTTTTATTTTTCAAAATATTAAGTGGGTACAAATAGTTTTGTTGAATGGATAGCTTTTATTATTCTTGAGTCAGGGCTATTAGCATGCTTATCAGCCAAATGGTACTCATTGTACATGTTGTGTAGGTTTTTACCCCTCCTTTCTTCCTCTCTTCACCTTGATTTCCAATGACTCCTACTTCCCTCTGACCCCAGGCGTGCCCTCAGTTAGTTCCAACATCTTACAGAATACTTGTGGTGTTCATTTTTCCATTCTTGAGGTACTTAGGATAAAGCAAACCAGTTCTATCCCAATTGTTGCAAAAGATATTAATTCATTTCTTTTGATGGCTGAGTAGTACCCCATGGTACACATGCACCGCATTTTGTTAATCAACTCATGAATTGATGGATTGGTACTCCACATCTTTGTAATTGTGAATCCTAGGGCAATAAATATTCAAATGTAGGTTTCTTTTTAATACAATGGCTTCTTTTCCTTTGGGTAGATACCCAGTAGTGGGATTTGGGGATCAAATAGTAGGTCTGCTTTTATTAATAGCTCTCTGAGGAATCTTTATACTGTTTCCCATAGAGGTTGTACTAATTTGCAGTCCGACCAGCAGTGTATAAGTATTCCTTTCTCTCTGCAACCAGAGCAGCATGTATTTTTCTTGGAATTTGTAATAAAAGACATTCAAAAAGTAAGGTGATACCTCACTGTGCATTTAGTCTGTATTTTCCTGATGATTTGTGATCCTGGCCATAGTTCTTTATATTTGTCAGCCTCCTGTCTACCTTCTTTTAATGAGCTCGTGTTCATGTTAATTGCCCACTTTTAAATGAGATTGTTTGGGTTTTTTTCTTGTTAATTTGTTTAAATTTTGTAGATTCCGGATATTATTGCTTTATTCAATGTGTAGTTTGCAAATATTTCATCTGATTCTGTAGGTTGTCCATTTGCTCTGTTGGTAATTTCCTTCGTTGGGTAGAGCTTTTTAATTTAATAAAGTTTCATTTGTTTATATTTGTCATTGCTATGATTGCCTTTGGGTCTTGGTCATAAATTCTTTGTCTAGGCAGATTGCTGAAGAAATTTTCCTGAATTATCTTCCAGAATTTTTATAGTTTTATGCCTTACACTTAAGTCTTTTATTTACCTTGACTTAATTTTTGTGAGTTGTGAGAGATAGGTGTCCTGTTTTATTCTTTTGAGTCTGGCTATCCAGTTTTCCCACACCACTTATTGAGTAAGGTTACTTTTCCTCCATGTTACTTGTTATCTGCTCTATTAAAGTTCAGTTAGTTTTAGGTTGATGGTTTTAGTATCTGGGTTCTTATCCTGGTCCATTAGTCTATGTTTCTGTTTTTTGTTTGTTTGTTTGATTTTAATCAATACCATGGTGTTTTGGGTACTATAGCTTTGAAGTCTGGTAATGTGATGCCTCCAGATTTATATTTTTTCTGTAAGATTGCTTTTGCTATTCAAGTTCTTTTCTGCTTCCAAAGTATGTGATTTGACTCTCAGCTTGACTATCCTTGGTATATGGAAATGCTACCAATTTATAGACATTGATTTTATAATATGAGACTTTGCTCAATTTATTTTTCAGTCCCAGGAGTCTTTTGGTGGAGTCTTTTAGATTTTCTCAATTCAGGATCATATCATGAGAAAAAGTCATAATTTCACCTCCTCTTTCTCAGTTTGTATTCTTTAATTTGTTGCTTTTGTCTGATTGTTCTGGCCAGGACTTCTAGTACAGGTAGGCCCCAGGTTACAAATGGTAGGTTCTATACGTTTGTTCTTTAATTGAATTTATATGTAAGTTGGAATAGGTACATTTCCCTATCATCGGCAATAGCCTTTTCATGTGGGTTCATGTGGGTCATACATCAATTGGATGTTTGTAACTTGGAGACATACTATAATAGGCTCCATGTTTAAGTAAAAGTGGTACATAAGCCAGATGTTTGTGACTCAGGGACATCCTGTGGTATATTGCATAGTTTGTATTTTTCCAGCTCTTAGGGGTAATGTTTTCAACTTCTACCCATTCAGCATGATATTGGCTATGGGCTTGTCCTATTTGGCTTTCATAATTTTGAGATGTGTTCTTTCTATGTCAAGTTTGTTGAAGGTTTTATCATGAAAGAGTGCTTCAGTTTGCCAAGTTTCTGCATCTAATGAGATGTGTGTATACATATGTTTTCATTTCTGTTCATGTCACATTTACTGATTTATATATTCTGAAGTAACCTTGCAATCCTGCAATGAAGCACACTCGTCATGGTGAATTATTTTTATATGCTGTTGAACTCAGTTTACTAGTATTTTTTTGACAATTTTTGCACCTATTCTCATAAAGGATATTGGTCTATACTATTCTTTTGTGTTGTGTATTTTCCTAGCTTTGATATAAAGAAGACACTAGCTTCACGGAATGAGTTGAGGAGGATTCCCTTTGCTTGATGTAGAATAATTTCTGTAGTATGCATATAGCTTTTATTTATAGGTCTTATAGAGTCTGCTGCTGTGAATTATCTTCTCTGGATCTTTTTGGTTGTTTGGGGGAGATTTTTTTATTACTATTTCAATCTCACTGCTCATTATTTGTCTGTTCTATTTCTTCATGGTTGAGCCTTGAGAAGTTATGTGTTTCTAAGAATTTGTTCATTTCTTCTATATTTTCTAGGTTATGTACATAGAAATTTTCACAAATCATAGATTGTACACATATTCCTATGATATGAATTGTAATAGTTCCTTTTCCGTTTCTTTTTTTTTTTTTTTTTGTAGAGACAGAATCTCACTCTATCACCCTCTATAGAGTGCTGTGGCATCACATAGCTTACAGCAACCTCCAGCTTTTGGGCCTAGGTGATTCTCTTGCCTCAGCCTCCAGAGTAGCTGGGACTATAGACACCCACCACAATGCCTGGCTATTTTTTTGTTGCAGTTTGGCCAGGGCTGGGTTTGAACCTGCAACCCTCGGTGTATGGGGCCAGCACCCTACTTACTAAGGCACAGGTGCTGCCCTCCTTTTCCATTTATGATTGAGTTTGTTTAGGTCTTTTCTCTTTTATTTACAGTCAATGTAGCAAGAGGTCTATTGATTTTGTCTTCTCAACTTTTGGATGCATTGTACAATTAAAACAAACAATATAATTCTTTGCATTGTTCATTTTTTCTTATTTGTTGGCTTTCCATTATATTCAGTTGTCCTCTGAGCTCTGTTATTTGGTTTCTCATTTGAGGAATCACTCTTGACCTAATTCAGCAGTTCAGCAGTATATTGTTTAATTTCCATGATTTTGTATATAGATTTGAATGTTTCTATTGCTATGAATTCTAGTTGTTTTTCCACTGTGGTCTGGGTCTGATTTTGATTTTTTCTGAATTTGTTGAGATACGGTTTTGTGGCCTATAATATGGTTAGTCTTGAAGATAGTCCCATGTGCTGATGAGAAGAATATATATTCAGTAGTTTAGGGTAGAATATTCTATAACTATCTGGTTCCATTTCTTCCTATTCATTTATATGGTTTTCTTTGAGATACCCCTGTTAGCATTACTTTTAAGACAGGTTGCTGTTGATAAATTCCTCAGCTTTTATTTTTATTTCAATCTTTATTTCTCCTTCATGTTTAAAAATATTTTTGTGGGGTATAACATTTTATAATTAATATATTCTTTCTCCAGTACTTTGAATATGTCATGCACTCTCTCCTGGTTTGTAGGTTTTTATTGAGAAGTCTGCTGCCAGACATATTGGAGCTCCTTTCCATGCTTTCTCTCTCTTTTCTGTTGTCTTGCTTTCCTTAAGCCCTTTTCTTTATCTGTGACCTTTGGAAACTTGATTATTAAGTGCCTTGAGGTAGTCTTGTTTGGGCTAAATCTACTTGGTATTCTATGATTCTCTTGTGCCTGACTATTCATGTCTTTCTCTAGGTTTGAAACATTCTGTGATTATTTCTTCGAATAATCTTTCGACTTATCTCTTTCTCTTTCCCTTCTTTTTAAGGCAATGACCTCTTACATTTGCTATTTTGAGGCTATTTTCTAAATTTTGTACTCATGTTGTCTTTTTTCTCACATAGCTTTTTTTTTTTCTAAAAAGCCTATATTTAGCCTCACTAATTTTTACTCCTCTTGAGCAATACTCTTACTAGGAGATTCTACTCCATTTTTCAGTTTGTCAGTTTAATTTTTCTGCTTTATAATTTCTACTTGATTTTTTAAAAAATATTTTAATCTCTCTGTTAATTTTCTCTCATGGGTTCTGACCTCCTCTTTTTTGTTTTCAATTTCATTGAGCTTTTTCAGAACAAATATTTTAAATTATTTTCTGAAAGATTACATATCTCTATCACTCCAGGCTTTGTCACTATGCCTTATTCATTCATTAATGAGGTCATGTTTCACTGAGTATTCTTGATGTTTGTGGATGTCTGTTGAAGAGTTATTTACTTAGGTTAATCTTCATGGTCTGGGTTTGTGGGGACCTCTTGTTCTTGTGAAGGCTTTCTACATATTCAAAAGGAATTGGGTCTTAGTCACTCATATCTGCACTGTGTACTTACTCTCCACCTCAGTAATGTGGCTCTTGCAGATTCCTGGTGGTACTGTGTTGGTGGACTTGGGTATGATATGGGAGAATTTCCAGGACTACCAGGAAATGTCTTTCACCTTTCATTCTCTTCCCTCATTCTCTGTGCTGTTGGAGTTGGTAGAAGAGTGATTTAGGCACTCCCCTGTGGATAACAAAACTAGGACCGTGCCAGGTCATACATGAAGCCAGGTCACCCTCACCAAAAGTGACTATTGCCTGGCTATCTCTGATGTTTATTCAATGGACTGGTTCCTTCCTTTCAGAGCAGGAAGTTATTATCTGTCCCATAGTAATTTTAGAAATGCCATCCAGAAAAAAGGGCCTGGAATCAGTCTTCAGTAGTTGCTTTGGTACTTTATTTTTACTCTGGTTGAGCTGGGACCCAATTGTCCAGACAAAGTCCTTTGTACATTTCCTTCTCCTTTCCCCAGGTAGGAGAAACCCCTGAACAGCACTGACTGAAGTTGGGGGATATGTGACACAGGTGCTCACTTGGCCACTGTTGTCACTAGGTCATACGTGCCCTGAGTCCACTGACTCAGAGCCATCACAGCTAAAGACTTGCCCAAGAACTTCAGACTTTGTGGCCTGACCCCAGGCAGTTTTGTCAACAAATGATGGAGCTACCCAAACTCAGGTTTCTACTACTGAGGTGGAGGATTTCCTATTGGTAGGGCTGGTTTAAATGCTCCCTCTTGGAGACCAGCAGACTTCTGCCCTGTACTGTATTCTTCTGTAACAGGATGGCCCTGTGTCCCAATGCAAAGTCCCACAATTACTGCACTCTCCCTCCTCAGGCACAATTCTCTTTTTACCTATTGCTAGCACAGTGTTGCCAAAGAATAGGGGATACAGGGCACAGGCAATATAAGACTATCTTTCCTATCTTCTTTAGTGCCTCTTTCTTGATATAATGTTAAAACCAGGTACTTTGATTGCTCACCTAATTTTTGGTTCTTCTGAAGGTGCTTTCTTGTGTGAACAGTTGTTGAATTTGGTGTTTCTGCAGAGGGAAGATCAGTGGAGGGGTCTAGTTGGTCATCTTGCTCAACACATTTTTCTTTTTCTTTTCTGACAATTCAAAATATAGTGCTATCTTGGTTTCAGGGATCCCCAACCCCCAATTAATAGATTCCTACATGCAATATCATTTTGTCAACAAAATTCTAAGGCTTTCTGAACTGATGACTGGTCTTTTTCCCCCATAATGGAAAAATTTTTGCATTGAGCCCTCTGTATGAAAGAATATGTTTCTGGTTTTTTTGTTTGGTTTCCTTTAATCTTCAATCATTGGCATATATTTACCCTTCTTTCAAGGCTATTCTGTGCTAAAATACATTTATGGCAGAGAATAACACATGACCTTGATGACATCTTTCAGAGGCAGTGAATTTGACTTTATCCTACTTTGACCATAAGAAGGGTAGGTAATTTTAATCTACTACTTATCCTCTTTGAATTATGATAAAAAATAAATAATCTTCAATACAACAAATAATAGAGGGAAAACAGAAAGAAGGAACAATGGAAGGGTGGCATGTTTTTGAAGTGGAAGTAAGTTAATATGGCTCTTTATTCTCACACCTTGGTTAACTAAGCCATCAAATTATTGGTTTGTCCAGATACAGGGAAATGTGAGGACACTAAAAAAAAGTAAATTCTTGGTCTCAGTTTTTACTTCTCATTTGCCTCTGTATGCAAATTATTTTCTGAAAGATTACATATGTCTATCACTCCAGGCTTTGTCACTGTGCCTTATTCATTCATTAATGAGGTCATGTTTCACTGAGTGTTCTTGATGTTATGGATGTGATTTGAAGAGCTATTTACTTAGGTTAATTTTCATAGTCTGACATGTTGGGACCTCTTGTTCTTGTGAAGGCTTTCTACGTATTCAAAGGGAATTGAGTCTTTGGTCACTCATATCTGCACTGTGTACTCTCCACCCCAATAATGTGATTCGTGCAGATTCTTGGTGGTATTGTGTTGGTGGACTTGGGTATGATATGGGAGTATTGGTCTGAGTCTGTTCCCTCATCTTACCCTATAACTTACCCCTAAGACATAAAATTTTAAAGTGAATAAATTTCTATATGAATTATTCTAAGTTTAGGTATGTCAGTTTTATTTCATAGTCCTATTATTTTCGTATTCTAATTATTTAATTTGGATAATCCAAAATTTAGTCAAACATTTGCTGCTTTATTTTCTATAAAATCAAATAAATAAACATATCCTGAGTATAAAACGTAGCCTATATTCTAAATTCTATCAGATTTTTATTTGCCTTAACAAGGAATAGCTCAGGGTTCATTTTTTTCTTCTGAAGGGTAATGATTTATTTTTTGTTTTAGAATTAAAAATATATTTGAATATATTTGCTCATTATTTTTGAGAAAGAAATTTAAAAGTAATACAAATTAAAATATTTTTAGTGTCATGAGTCAAAACATATATAATTTTTCCATTATGCAAAATAGATAAGTAGGTAGATAGATATAATCTATAAAATAATTGAACATATACCAATTAAAGACTATTTTAAAATGTTAGATTAATTTTAGTTTACTTTTATAGAAGAAATAGAAAAAACAAAACCTAACTGATGAACTTCAGATATATTTTTCTTCTAAAGTCCTCTTGCATTCTAAAACCTATTCCTAAAGTTAAGAAAAATAATACCAAAAATATTAAATATGTATTTTAATTTGGGATAGAATTAGTCTATTTCCCTTGTATTCCCTGTGGAATAATATTTCCTCAATTATGTATATTTTTTAATTCCTGGAACCTGTGAATATATTACATACAAGTAATTATGAAATTAAAGTTACATCAGCTGAGTTTAAAATAGGAAAATTATCCGGGATTGTCCAAAGGTAATTCCAGGGTGGTTAAAAGTTGAAAAAGAAGGCAGAGGAGAAGACAGAGTGATGGCAGCAGATAACTTGGTCTGATGCTGCTTATTTGGAACATAGGGATTTCTTTTTCTGATATATTCTTCATGGTTAGCTTGTGGTAATATATTTCTGGAAGGAAGGCAACATAGGTAAGTACCATTTTCAATACATTATGCATAATATACAATATGTATATAATGTATGGATTCATCAGTATGACTATTAATTGATGTTCATCTTGATCACCTGATTGACCAGATTTTCCTGGCAAAGAAAAATAGAGTTCTTCATTGTAAAGTTACTAGTTCTTTCTTTCTTTCTTTCTTTCTTTTTTTTTTTTTGTAGAGACAGAGTCCTACTTTATTGCCCTTGGTAGAGTGCCATGGTGTCACAGCTCACAGCAACCTCCAACTCCTGGGCTTAGGCAATTCTCTTGCCTCAGCCTCCCGAGTAGCTGAGACTACAGGCACCTGCTGCAACGCCCGGCTATTTTTTTATTGCAGTTTGGCCAGACGGGTTTGAATCCACCACCCTTGGTATATGGATCGGCACCCTACTCACTGAGCCACAGGCACTGCCCAAGTTACTATTTCATTTGCTTTTTCTATACTGTTCTCTGGAAGGAATTGACTATGCACAGTCCACACTTAAGGAGTTAGAGATTATGTTCCACCTCCACATACATAAGTTATACGTAATACTTCTACCTGGAAAATTTGTCTACTCTTGGCTATTTTCTTACTTATTTAAGCATTTATTTATGGACATTTATATTTTTTCTATAGGTCTTATTCCTATAGTGCTTTATTCTGTTGCTCAAATTATCCTACCTTTAGCTACTAGGAGCTCCTTCAATTGGCTCTGCTCCTTTCACATACTTGCATCAATCTGTGTGTGTGTGTGCAGCACCTGCTTGCTCTTTGGCACTATAAGATGGGACAGGCTCATTTTTCATATTACATATCCAAGTCCTAGATTCAACCATTGTATGATGAACTTGTTTTTTAAATAGAATGAAAAAGTATGACCTCAACTCTGTGTGCTCATTGCTGTGAGATCTCATTGATTCTCCATACCCTAAGGGAGAAGGGAGATATTTTCATGTATGCCAAACCTTATGTATATATGTATATCAATAAGTATTCCAGGGTGGTGCCTGCCCATAGCTTGGTGGGTAGGGTGCTAGCCACATACACCCAGGTGGTGGGTTTGAATCCATCCCAGGTTAGCTAAAACAAGAACAACTTGGATAACTGCAACAACAACAAAAAGCCAGCTGTTGTGATGGGCACCTGTAGTCCCAGCTACTTGGGAGACTGAGGCAAGAGAATCACTAAAGCCAAGAGATTGAGGTTGCTGTAATCTGTGATGCCACAGCACTCTACCAAGGGCAACAGCTTAAGACTCTATCTCAAAATAAATAAATAAATAAATAAATAAATAAATAATAAATATTCTAGTATGTGTTCCCCTGTATATATATAAACAAAGTTTGTACTGATGTCTCTAAGTTTAATATAGCACCACGCAGAAAATTTTGACCATCTTAACTTTGCTTATCACTTCTTACTCTTACATTTTAAAACCTAGATCCCATGATCCCATCATTTTCTCAGTGCTGAATTCCAGTTACATGTATAGTGTTTCATAGTCGTTTTTATCAATTCCTGCCCCAGTGGATAATACCTTTGCCAGCTACAGTACATACAGTGCTTGTGTGTAGTCCCTTTTGCCTCTGGCATTTAGCCAAGGTGTATTTCCAGAATTGCTTAGATAAGTACTTTTTTCCCACTTCCTTCAGTGAGATAATTTCACATATTTGTCAAACAGTTTAAAGGCTGTCATGGACTGTCTGAGGCCAGGTGCATTTTCACCAACTTTGTGTTGCTTTCTTTTCAAGTGCCTGATACATACTTTCTCAAGTTTCCAGGTCAGCAATTGGACAACAATGTATTTCACTGTGAATTTTTCTGTATTTGTACCTGTGATCTTTCCAAAATTCAGCTTTGTTTCTCTCTTTATTTCAGGGAAATTTAATGTATTGTGTAAACATGTGGCCTCACATTTGATTTGCCACAAAATATTTATCAAACTTTAGACATTAACTGATGGTACTAAAATACTTATCATATTTCATTTAAAGAACATTGTTTAATAGCATTAATTGATAAATTTAACATCTCTAATTTTTGTCCTCCTTCTCATGATTGTGTCCTCATGACCGTCCATTCATCTATATACACACATATTACTTTTTGGCTCTTGCTATGGTTTGAATGTTATCGTCCTCTCCAAAATTCATACATGCAACAGCATTGGGAGGTGGGCCCTAATGGGAGATGTTTAGCTAATGAGGCCTCTTCCCTAACGAATGGATTAATGCCGTGATTAAAAAGGGCTCACAGGAATGGTTTTTCTCTTTTCTGCTCTTCTATGTGAGGACATAGCATGACACCCCTACAGGGTGCAGTGTTCAAGGCACCAAGGAACCTGGGCTTTCACCTGCCAGCAACTTGCTCTTGGATTTCCCATCCTCTAGAACTGTTAGAGAATTTATTTAGAATAATTTATCTAGAATTTATTTAGGAATAAATTTCTGCTCTTTATTATCTAATCTCAGGTATTTTGTGATGCAGAATAAGATAGATATATTCTGTGCCAAAGTGTTAACCCTCTGGCATGATTATTTAGTAGAAATGTCTGTTATTTTAATTAAGCAATGATGAGAATTTGAGCAATATTGTTTGCTGAATCATTTGCATATTTTCAATAACTTTATATAATAACTATGAGGCCCTCATAGCTCCATAGATTTGCCAAATAGGACTAAAAGTTCACAAGTTCTGGAAATGAGGTCAAATGATTTTACGTTTCACATCCCTAGACATCTATTGCCCACTTGGCATAATCCCATCTGCCGCTCATGGTTCTACTATAAGAATGTATGCTACTGTTTCTAGAGAGGGATGTATTTGTACTATATTAAGATCATTGCTTATGTCATTAAATGCAGTTGGGGTGATGTCCTAAGCAGTAAGGTGCTCACATGGAATAACTATTGTTGATGTCTCAGGTCAGCACAAAAATATGTGGGAATCCAACATAAAAGGGCCAAAAATAATGGGACTATCATCCATCCGAATGTTACAGGGTAGGCTTTTCTTATTATATATCATCTTTTACAGCAGAGTTTTTAAATATTTTTTATCACATGGCAAACTTAAACCTGCAGTTAAACTTTTACAGCTGTAACTTAAATTATTTTGACAAAAAAAAAAAAAGGAAGAAAGAAAGAGTAAAGGCTAGGCATAGTGGCTCATGTCTGTAATCTTAGCACTTTGGGAAGCCAAGGTAAGTGGACTGCCTGAGCTCAGGTGTTCAAGACCAGCTTGAGCAAGAATGGGACCCTGTCTCTAATAAGATAGGGGAAAAAATAAAAACCAGTCAGGTGTTGTAGTGGGCACCTGTAGTCCCAGCTGCTTGAGAGGCTGAGGCAAGAGGACTACTTCAACCTCAAGAGTTTGAGGTTGCTGTGAGCTATGACACCAGAGCACTCTACTGAGGGTGACCCTGTGAGAATCTGCCCTCCCCCTAAAAAAGAATATAAAACTAATATTTTTACTGTGCTTTGCACTTCTTTTAAAAATAATTTAATTAATTATGTTTAAAAATTTTCACAGCACACTGGTTGAAAATCACTGTCCTATACTGACACCGTTGGTTTATCTAAGGACTTTTTTTACCATACAATTAGCAACTCTAATTATAATATTTCTATACAAATACTATTTATTCAAATTATAGCTGTATTTTTTATAAATTGATTTGAGTTTCACAATCTGACTTGATGCTTAAAACTCTCTTAGAAAATAAGTATGAAAGAATACTTCATTTCCAGATTTTAGATGAGGGATATAAGAGACAGAGATTGCTCTGGAGAAGTGACCCTTCCTCCCAGGTCTCCCTGGCCAACCTTCTCAATGCCGTTCCTATTGACTCCTCTTCTTTCACTACCTTTTTCAAAAAGTATCCTCATGATGACAGAGCATATCTGAGGATGCGGGGATGTTTTTGGAAGACCTTCTGGAATACTGGTCTCTATGGTTTGCTGCTCTGGATACCTGTGCTCATTCTTCCTCCTCAGCCTATTATGACACAGAATCTCCACATAAGCAATTTTCGGGCATACATACATACTGGAAAAACCACCTTATTCTAAAAAAGTACAATCTCGGGCAGAATACTAGTTCATAATTACTGAGCCTTTCACTTGTGCCAGTTTTCTGCACTGCGTATGTCTTATAACGACTTATCCTGGCTTCCTGACCACTCTATATTGCTTGTTGGAATTGTACAATTTCTTTCTCATTAATTCAATTTAAGGCAGTGTCTGTAATAAAAATAGTTATGCCATTCGAAGAGTCAACCTAGTACACATTGGCAATCATTTCAACATTTCCCTGACCCTATCTTGAAAACAGACGCAGATTAGAGGATAGAGAGGAGAGCATGAGTGCCCCTAGCTAGCCTGATTGGTCCAGGAGCACTCTGCCCTCTAGCCTGTTAGGGGAAAGTCAGGACGATGTTAATGTATGCTTATTTAGCAATGCCAGACTGCTCCTTCCTCTCCACAGTCTGTTCCAGCTGTAGCCCAATTAAATTCAACAGTTCACAGGTGTTCCGAGAAATGCTTTCAACATAAAACCCCAGTTGTCTTTAGGGCTCTCCACTTTTTTAGTGCTCTTTAAATTTGAAATATTCTTCCAGCAAAACAAACAACATTTGCAAATGATGAAAAAATATAACAGATGAGGTTGGAGATGCAAGTAAGTATAAAAATATTGTGAATTACAAAAGGGAAGGTTCTTTTGGCGCTAGCTGGAATCCCAATACATTTAACCCAAATCTAAAGAGAAATACTGTATTAGAGAATGAGGGGTAAGAGTGGGATACTGTGGTGTGGTCAGTTTGAGGAAAGTAAAAAAGAAAATATAAGAATTTATAAACCATTATTTAGCCACCTTTAAAGCATTCGCTCCTCCTTCCCATACTTCCTACCTTTAAACACTTAGATTTTATCTCTTGCTCTTGCTCCCCTACCCCCACTCCTTCTCTCCTTTCCTCTCTCTCTCTCTCTCTCTCTCTCTCTCTCTCTCACTCACACACACACACACACATACACTTCCATGTCTGGCCAATGAATGCACCAAGAACACACTCACTCTCAGTAATATTTGCCTCAATCCAGAAGGAAAAAACCAGACAGCCAATGATTATCCTTCCATTTACAATTACAAATATATTAACTAGTTCATAAGAATTTTGAAATTATTTCAGATACCTAAAGTCTGAATAACATGAAACATAAAAATAAATAATTTTTACATTGTAGAAATCTGCTTATTACGTATCTATATCCAATGTTGAAGAAATCTTTGGTAAGGTCTGAAATTTGGAGGTTCATTGCTCCAAGAAGAGGAGCTGATAAAATGTAGATTTTTCTGGGATAAACCAGGAGCAAATCTATTCACCTATTAATTCATTCAGCAACTGCACACTGAGTGCCTCCTATGTTCCAGGCACTAGACGCTGGCAGGTGAGCTCTGATGAACAACAACGATGAACAACGCAGAGTAAGATCTTTTGGGCCTTAGGGAACCTCCAGACAGGCGATAAACATGAAAAATATCAAATAACTAAATCATCTAGTATGTTGAAAGATGAGAAGTACAATAGGGAAAAATAAAAGGAAAAGTGTAGCAGGGAGCGATGAATGTGGAGTTCAAAGAAGGGGTAAGACTAGAAAAGATAAGAAGTGGCAAAAAGCAAACATTGTTTATTTCACGTATCTCTGAAATGCTTATGTTTTGGGGATGAATTTTGTACTGAGGAAACTACGCGTTGCATTGGGTGATTTTATTAATGATGCTAGTAATTAAACTTTCTTAAGCACTTGCTATGTGGCAAACACTGTGCAAAATCACTTTATGCAAATCATTTCATAAATATTCACAAAAGCTCTATGAGGTAATTAAAGCCAACCCATCAATTTGAAATATCAGAAAACTATGAGTAAGAGAAGCAGAATAATTCACCCATTTCCACACAGAGCTGAGATTCAGCCCTATTAATCTCTAGTTATACGAACATATTTCACTTATTAGGTATGTGTGATAGGCGTGGTTTATAAATTCTTATATTTTCTCTCACTACCTTTTTCAAGGTACATGTTTTTCAAGGTTATGTTTTTGGAAGACCTTCTGGAATACTGGTCCCTGTGGTTTGCTGCTCTGAATACTTGTGCTCATTCTTCCTCCTCAGCCTACTGGTTCACAGGGACCAATATTCCAGAAGGTCTTCCAAAAACATCCCGGATATGCTCTGTTGTCATGAGAATAATTCTGAAAAAGGTACATGGCACAAATCCATGCTATTAATCTCTGGTTATACGAACATATTTTACTTATGAGGTACATATGATGGGCCAGGAATTTTTTAAGTACTTTGGAAATATTCGTTCATTTTTTTCTTGAAAATAATTCTATGTATAATTGAATATTTTCTAGAAATTTGTGGTAGGCTGAATAATAGCACCACAAGGCATACACATCCTAATTTCCAAACCTTCTATGGTAAAAAGGACTTTGCAGAGGTGGTTAAATTAAAGATCTTACAAGAGTTTATCATAAATTATCAGTGCTCACTGTAACCACAAGAGCCCTTATAGTCAGAGTTGGGGCAGACACTGTGAAGACAGAAGCAGGTGTTAAAGGGACATGGGACCCTGAGCCAGGGAGGCCAACAGTCTCTGGAAGCTGTGAAAGGCAAGGAGACAGATCCTTCCCTAGAGCTCCCAGAGAGAGTACAGCCTGGTCAACTCATTTTGGACTTCTGACCTTCATAACTTTAGGAAAATAAACACACAATGTTGTAAGCTACCAATTTTGTAAGAATTTGTTACAGTCATCATATGAAACTAATGTAGATATCAGTACATAAACATAGGGTGCTGCTGTCACAAACATCTAAGCAGACACTTAGTATCACAATTGAGTTAAATTGTGTCCTACAGTTTTGCAGAAAGCACCCCTTAAAGCTGTACACTTGGAAAATCCCAAGCAAAACGTCGAAGGCAAAGCCTGATTTTTTTTGCACCCTTATAAAGGTTGAGCAGAACTAATCCCAAAATTTAGAATCTGAAACTTTCTGACTACCAGCACGACACCACAACTAGAAAATACCACACATAAGTACTTAACACTAACTTTGTTTTATGTACAAAATTATAAAAGCATTATATAAAATTAACTTCAGGCTATGTTTATAGGTATATAGGAAACATAAATAATTTTTTTTGTTTAAAATTGGTTCCCAGGGCTGGGTGCGGTGGCTCAGACCTATAATTATAGCACTCTGGGAGGCCCGGGTGGGTGGATTGCTTGAGCTCAGGAGTTCAAGATCAGCCTGAGCAAGTGTGAGACCCGCATGTCTGAAAATAGCCTGCTGTTGTGGCAGGCACCTATAGTCCCAACTACTCAGAAGGCTGAGGCCAGAGGATTGTTTGAGCCCCAGAGTTTGAGGTTTCTGTGAGTTATGACATCCCAGCACTCTACCCAGAGTGACAAAGCGACACTCTGTCTCAAAAAAACTCATTATGTATCTGCAAATTATTTCTAATTCCAAAAAATCCCAAATCTGAAACACTTCTGTCCCAAGAATTTCAAATAAGGGATGCTTAACCAGCAACACAACAGAAAGATAAAAAGAGATAAACAGAGGGAAGAACTAGTAAGCCAAAAAGACCCAGGACCTGATGATTTCAGAAATTATTCTTAGCCTATCAAGACTGAAAGAGATGCTAAAATTAAGATTCTCAATGTCAGGAAAGCATGGTCTAGAGGTAAAAACAAAAGCAAACATAAATTTTGCTAGTTCCTTTGAAGGATCAAAATCTTATTCAGTCACACAGAGCACTGTGAAAAATCAGTCTTGTGATTCATGGATGCCCGCTGCCATCTCAAAAGAAGAAGAAAGTAGAAATGGGATTATCTAGGAAAGACCTGTCTAGGGGCCTCCTATGACTAGGCTGACGTCAGACCTAATATGACAATCAACATATAAATTCATCCATCGAAAAACAAGTATGTTTAAAATATTTACTGTTATGTTTGTTCCTGTGTGATACACTTGGGGAAAGAGGGGAGGAGAATAAGTTTGATGTCGGATGATAAGGAAGTTACAAATTGCTTGGGGCTTTAAAAAAATTAAATATAAGAGAAAATTAGGGAAAGTAAATAATAAATGGTTCACTGTGTAGTCTAACATTGCAAAAGGAGTTGTGAGGGAAGGGATATTTGTGGAAGGTTTGAGTCTTCCATCAGGGAGGTGATATTTAAGCTGGACTTCTAAGGATTAATGTTATTTTGATGTTGAGTAGAGTGGGATGTAAGCAACAAAGGAAAAATAACTTCAAGGTAAAAAATATATGTTGGCTTCAATTGGAGAAAACACCTATTTGGGGCTAGGGGGATTGCTGGCATTTTAGATGGATAAATTGTGGTTAAAATTTATTGAAGGATTATTGAAAAAAAATCAACTAACTAGAGACTGGACTCCATAACAACGTGTAGGCTTTTGAGGTAAAAAGAACTATCTTTACTCCGGTTTTCTTCTGACATAATAAATAAATAAGTAAACAAACAGCCTATCTTTTACATTTCACAATATAATATGTAAATTGTACTATATAATTTGAAAAGATAAATATGAAAATTATTAGATTGACAAAGGTATTTAAGAAGAGCAACGTAGTCTTTTACAATCAGAAACACATCTTCTGTGATGCATAATGTATTTGAGTGCATGTGTACTTAGCACACAACATGTTAATTATGTGAGATCAAGATCTAGGTATGAAAAGTGCCAACAATTACCCGGCAAGTTCTTATACAGTTAATCAACTGTCATGTCTTCTTAGAGGTAGAATGTGTCATACTTACAGGTTTCTGTGCTTTTGTTAAATTCCAATTAACTTTGTTATTATTCTTTTCTCTTTTTGAAAAAAAATTCTCTTTCCTTGTTTGTTTTTGAGTAGATTTATATTTGCCTGATGACTTTATAATTACTCTGACTTGTTATTTGAAAAAGACAACATTGTAGACTCATAGACATTTTGAGCACATGAACTCAACTTGCTAAAAAGAAACTCATAAATCATGAAGCTTTGTTTCCCATTGGAGATAAAAGTAGTATTATTGCTTTAAGTGTACTAATTAAGCTGTTTTCGATCCTTAAGGAGTTGAAATCTGAATAATCTGATTTCAAAGTCTTTAGTTTTTTGCGTTTTAGCCCATTTCTGTATAATACAGAACAAATCACGTTAAACATCATCTGCTGGCTTGTCCTGATATGGACACTTTGCCACAACAACTATAACTTTGTTATTGTCACACGTTGGTTCCCCTTCCTATTTCCATCGCTTTCTGCCAATTTAACTGTGCTTGAAATGTGCTCTACTTTCTCCTGTCTACTTCGTATTCCTCAACACAATCACTTTCTGAAAAGTATCTTCTGAAATGACACTCATGTCTTTCAATATGCTATTTTAATCTCTACATAGAATATTCTTAGATATAGTGAGAAATTTCTAAATGGTGAGTTTTCTTATTTTTTAATATGGCCTATAGTTCAAAATTTCCAGGGAGTTACTTCAATCCACCTATATAATCTTCAAATAATATACTATATAGACAATCATCATATATCATAAGTAAAGCAATGAAATATAGTGAAAAGAAAAAATAGCAGCTATAACTGTCAGAGCTAATTTGTGTCTACCTTTCCTCATAACTATAAACTTATATAATACTAGATTTTAAAAAAAGAATTTATTTTTTATTTTTATTTATTTTATTAAATCATAGCAGTGTACATTAATACTGTCATGGGGTACAACTATATACAAGGATAAGGAATTTTTGTCTTTGTTTAAAATAAACAAATGTTAAAAATAAATAAGAGTATTAAAGCCAGAGAGGTAAATATACTGGTTCATGATACATTGACTTAGAGAACTAATAGACTCTCTATTAGAAGGCCTTGCTATTTAAGACTGTTGATATATTGCCCATCTGAATAAAGAAATTCCTGGATGCAGTGGCTCATGCCTGTAAGTCTTGAACTCTGGGAGGCTGAGGCGGGTGGATTGCTTGCGCTCACCGGTTCAAGACCTGCCTGAGCAACAGTGAGACTCTGTCTCTAAAAAATTGCCAGAGGTTGTGGCCAGTGCCTGTAGTCCCAGCCACTTGGGAGGCTGAGGGAAGAGAATGCTTGAGCCCAGGAGTTTGATGTTGTTATGTCTATCACACCTCAGCACTCTGCTAAGGGTGACAAAGTGAGACTGTGTCTCAAAGAAAACAAAAATCAGTTCTTCTGACATTGATATTACTCTCTCCATATTAAAAGAAATCAAGAGAAAGCATGCTACTCTTTTCACCCAAGAAACAAGGAATTTTAAAGGATACTAATAGCCTCTTTGACACAATTGTGAAAATACTACTGCTTGTCACCAAGATGGAATAACCAGGGCTGAATTTGCTTCCTGTTCCTAAACAATGAAGACAAAGAAACTGGCAAAATTTATAAAACAATGAATTTGAGACACTGAACATCAGGTAGCAAATGGTGGTGAACAGTGAAGGAGAGGAAACAAATGAGGTGAGCCATCTGCTTGCTCCAGATTCCTGGCTCCAGAGAGTCCCTAAGCTGTAGTGCAAGAAGAAGCAACCCACTGGAGCCTGGCAGGCTCTGAGCTGCGCTGACAGGCTCGGGAGATGACAAGTAGTTAGAACTTACAGGGTAAAACACAGAAGAAAATGAGCAACAAAGAGAGAGGGGGAGGTTTTGAGATCTCCATAAGGTTCCCCCTTGGTGTTGAAGCAGAGAGCACAAGCATATTTAAAAAATTACTCTCACACTGAGGTATACCTGTCCAAAAGAGGCACCATGCAAGACAAGTGCCAGGGATCACACAATACTGAGACGATTTTATGTTCACACCAGCCACAGAAGCCCTTTGGGGCCTCTGGGTATTGGGTAAAGTAATAATTAGTAAGTAAAGTAAGTAAAGCCTCGGTAGTAGGGTAAAAGCATTCCTAGATCAAAGTAGCTCTAATTCTGCCTAAACAAAGCTGAAAAAGGAAGTCTTAAAAAAAAAAAATCAAGTTGTTTCTAAGCAACTTAACTACATCTAAAAACAAAGCTCAATAATTTTAAATTGTATAATTTTATTTAATTTTTGTTAAATACAAAGCACACTAGGACCCAAGATAAAATTCATACTATCTGGAACCCAACCAAATATTGAGCAAGCATGGGAAGGGGCAGGAAGCTGTGATCCGCACTGAGAAGAAAAGTAAATGAACACAAAAAAGATACGGAATATCACAAAGTTTAGAAGTGGTTAATATACAAGGTCATCACCAATAGTTATCACTCGATTTCATATTTTCAGTAATGTAGAGAAAAAATAAGCATGCTCAGTAGGACATACAACTTTAAAGAGGCCAGATTGAACTTCTAAAGATAAAACCCGTTTTCTTCTTGCTAATCCGTTTAAGTTCTCTATGGATTCTGGTATTAAACCTTTGTCGGAGACATAACCTGCTTTAACAGATTTAGTCATCCAAAACAACACAGATTTATCATCCTATTGTTTGGAAGTCTTAATCCATGAAGGCTATGTTAACCAGTTTGATGAAAATATTTCAAATTGTATATGAAAACACCACACTATACCCCATGAGTGCATTAATATACACAGCTATCATTTAATTAAAAAAATAAAACAAACAAACAAACCAACAAACCAAAATAGTGTTTGCTAAGCTAAAATCAAGGTGTCAGCAGGCTGCCTTCCTTCTGGAGGTGGAGGGGAGAACCATCCCACATCCCTTGGCTCGTGTGGCTCCTCCCTCCATCCACAGAGGCAGCAGGTTGCATCTTCAAATCTTTCTTCAGCTCTGACACTAACTTTCCCACTTCCTTCTTTCACCTGTGAGGACACTTGTGCTTACTTTGGGTCCACCTGGATAATCCAGCATACTCGCCGACCTCAAGGCTAGCTGATTAACAACCCGATTTCCATCTGCAACCTTGCTATGGACTGAACCTTTATGCCTCCCTCCCCTCCCTTGGTTCCCGTGTTGAAGCTCTAAGCCCTGGTGCAGTGGTATTAGGGCATATGTCTTCTGGAAGTGATTAAGCCACAAGAATGGAGCGCCAATGATGACATTAATGTCTTTATAGGAGGAAAGCATTAAAGCCTCTTTCTGCTCTCAGTTATGTGAGGATTCAGTGAGAAGGCTCCTGTTTACAAACCATGAAGTGAGCCCTCACCAGATGCCAACTCTGCTGGGCCCTTGATCTTGGACTTCTCAGCCTCCAGAACTGTAAGAAATGTAAATGTCCGTTGTATAAGCCACATAGTCTGGGCCATTTTTGTTAGACTAGCCCAAGCAGACGAGGAGAAAACTTAATCTCCTATCATGTAACAGAACATATCACAGACTCAGGGGACTGGGCTGTAACATATTTGGGAGGTGTTATTCTGCTGATCACACGGGGTCAGAGGAAGACCCACCTGAGCTGAGCCTCAGACTTTATGTGTGGAAGGTGTGTGTGTGAGTGTGTGTGAATGATGTATATGTGTGCTCAGTGTGTGTGGTCTATAGTGTATATGTGGTGTGTGTGAGTGGAAGGGGTGTTGTATGTGTATAGAGGGTACGTGATTGTGTGTTTGGGGCTCTGTGTATGTGGAGGGTATGTGTGGTTTGTGCATGTGGTGTGTAAAGGGGCTGTAGTGTGTGGAGGATGTATGTGATGCGTGTGCGTGTGTGTGTGTAAGAGTGTGGTGTGGGGAGGGTGTGTGTGGTGTTTGATGTGTGTGGTGTGTAAAGTGTGTGGAGGGTGTGTGTGGTGTGTGTGTGTGTGTAGAGTATGTGTGTTTGGGATGTGTGGTGTATGTAGTGCGTGTGTGGGGCGTGCACAGAGCTGGTCCTCCTAGCGGGAGCAGTGGGCGTGTGTGGACCGCTGAGGCCGGTGTACACTTTACTGACTATAACCTCAGGTTTGCAAATACACGTGACTTGTTTATTTTCCTGTTGGGAATCTCGCTTCTCTCTGGAGCCCTGCTTGTGCTGCTGTGGTCTCCCTTAGTAATGTCAACTGTGACGACTTTCTCAGCTTTCACTGGACGCCCAGGGGTCTGAGAAGCTACCAGTCCTTTGGTGCTTTGGTCCTTTGCACGAGGATGACAACGACAATGATGACAGCATGTGCTGTGCTGCTCCCCCTCGCTCTCAGTCAGGGACCACGTGGGCCTCTCAGCTTCCTTGGGCCCCTCACGCCTGGGATTCCTCTCATCTCTGACCAGGCCACTACCTTTCTGTCCTCAGTGGTGGGGTGATGTCCCCGAGTGGCCGGAGAGCCCACGCAGGCACTGTGCTCTTGCTCTAAGCCCTGCAAGCTCTGGACACCGTCCCAAAGCAAGGGAAGTTCCTCTGCCCGCCACCTCCTCAGGAGAGGGGCTGTCAGTCCTGCCATCTCCATCCAGGCGGGGCGGTTCCCGTCCTGAGAGTCTCTAGCTTCTTACCCTTTCCCAGTTGCTGTGATACCCCGGGGACAAAGGTGAACGGCTTCCTAAAGCTAAAGGCCTGTTATTTGCAGGTGAAATGTGGGGAGTGTCAAAGGCTTATTAAAAACATATTAATAAAGAGACCCCCATCTCAGACTGCCACACTCCTCTATGCCTGGTGGCACAGACTCCACAGTCCCCACATCGAGCCTCATCTCCAGCTCAGCCCTGACTGGCTGGTGGCGCGCCATTGCTGAAGCCTCGGTTTGTTTTCCTATTAAATGGGGATGGAGGAATGTTGCTATCTACCTCGGAGGGGCATTTGGGCTCAACAGGAGCAGATGGATCAGCCTGTAAGGACCTTAGCCCAGGGCCTGGCCCTCAGGGGAAGTGGCTCTGTGGCTGTCATTCTAAGGTGCCAAGTAAGCTGTATTCAGAGACTTCCATTAATAATATGCAACTTACATTAGGAAGGCTTCGAAGCCGTTTTATTTGCAGTTGGTTAAAGCTTTGCTCCAACCACACTGGTGGTGTGATATTGCCGTTAACCTTGTTACTTGTTCTTACCCTCGGGGCTGGTCTACCCTTGGAAGCGTGAAGCCCAAGTTCAGGGCTGTTCACACCGGCAGTCTCGTGTTATCCCAGCTGTTTCTCGCTCTCCCCGGGAACGATGGACATTGCCTGTGGGGAGAGCCCAAAGTTTTCTCTTGAGTGGCTTTATGGCTTTGGAATTTGTCTCCTGCTGAAGCCGCAGAGCCGAGGACACGTGATGCCATCAGTGTGCTTGTCATCGTGTTGTGTGAGCTTGTGTGTTTTTCACCTTATAGTTTAGCAACATGGACTTTGCCTTTTGGAAAAGCTCCGTGGAATAACATAGTTCGATGTACCCAAGGCTCACCTCTACAGATACCTGCTTCTCAGAGCCACCTAGCCCAGTGACCATAGGTATGAATCCTGGAGGCAGGGAGACTCGGGTTCAAATCCCAGCTCTGCCATTTCTCACACTGATCTTGGGCAGTTACTTCCTCTACCTCAGCCTCAGTTTCCCCTCTAAAAACGAAGATACAAAGGGCACCTATTGTTGAGACAACACCTACCTCACCCTGATGCTGGGCTCCATAAATGAGGTCACATACAGACCCATTTTACAAATGGGCAAACCAAGCTCCATCTCATTACACCAGGGACTCATCTAAGGTTCCACAAGTCCATTGAGAAGAACTAGGGAAAGAGTCTGGGTCTGCACATCAAAACTTCAAGTCCCCGGTGAACAGCCCTCTCCTCTCAGAGGCTGCGAGCTGGGCACAGGCCCTTCATCCTTCCCTCAGGGTCCCCTCCCCAACCCCACTGTCCTCTTCTTTCTCCCATCAATGTCTCCCTGGCGCTTCTGAAAAGGTAACCATGCAAAGACCTGGGGGAGTAGGGGGGGAGCAGCATATACAAGGGCCCTTGGCTGGAAAGGGCTTGGCATACTCCAGGCTGACTACAAAGAGGGATGGGTAGGCTAGACAGGAAGAGGAAGACAGCGGCCAGATCTTCCAGGGCCTGGCAGGCCTCGGTCAGGCTGCACATCACTCTAGGTAGGGAATCACCTGGTCCAAACTGGAATTTTTAAATGTCAGTCTTCTGTGGACTGCAGTGTGAGTGGTGGGAAGGGAGGAAAGAGAGGAAGAGGGGAATCCAGGTGGCTGGTGCATCGTTGTGGAGAGCTGCATAACAAAGTCCTGCCATAACCAAATAGCCGAAGAACATGCGGAGGGGGGAGGGAGAAGGGAGGGGGGAATGGGAGGAGGGAGGGGGTTTGGAGGGATCACTTCTGAGGTTTATCTTATAGG
>CAUYTI010028418.1:0-14123 GCA_963575145.1 Galago senegalensis
TGGGCGCCTGTGGTCCCAGCTTCTTGGGAGGCGGAGGCAAGAGACTCGCTTGAGCCCAGGAGTTGGAGGTTGCTGTGAGCTGTAATGCCACGGCACTCTACCCAGGGGGACGGCTTGAGGCTCTGTCTCAAAAAAAAAAAATTTTTTTTTAAAAATTTTTTTGTAGAGGCCAGGCACAGTGGTTCATGCCTGTAATCCTAGCACTCTGGGAGGTGGGTGGATTGCTTGAGTTCAGGAGTTTAAGAATAGAGTGAGGGAGACCAAGACCCCATATCTCCTAAAAATAGAAAAACTAGCTGGGGTTGTGGTAGGTGCTTATAGTCCCCAGTACTTGGGGGAGGCTGAGGCAAAAGGATCACTGTAAGCTATAATGATGCCACAGCACTCTACCCAGGGTGACAGAGTGAGACTCTGTCTCAGTACTCTACCCAGGATGACAGATTGAGACTCTGTCTTAAAAAACCCTGCTTTTGCCAGGTCTGGTCTTGAACTCCTGGCCTCAAGTGATCCTCCCATCTCAGCCTCCCTAAGTGCTGGGATTATAGGCATGACACACTGCACCTGGTGTCTTTGCAACCTTTGACAAAAGGTGATGGCAGTGCAGGAGGGCTGCTGTTTAAGATCAAGGCTCCGGGCAGGATGGACAAGAGGAGGGGACTGTGTCCACAATAGACTGGGCTTTTCAGGGGCTCCCTGGGAAACAAGACTTCTTACAAGCTATTTTGGGGATTGAGAGGAAGCAGGTTCATTTTACTCAATGGGTATAGTGAGGAGAGTCCTGGGGAGGGAGCTTGGTGTGGGGAGTTGCTCTTTCCTCTGGCAATATTGTCCATCTTGAATAAGTCCTTTCTGGTCCTGGACAGCACTCTCCTGTCCCTGGCTTCCTGAGATAAGTGGTAGGAAGCCTGTTGGGTTTTGGCTCAGGCATGAGTGGAGGAATGCTGAGTATGCAGAAAGAACTAAACGGTCCCAAATGTGGGCACGGGAGGGCCTGAGGCAGAATAGGATTTCTTAGCTCTTTTGGAATCTGTCTTCTTTGAAGGATGACATATTTAGGTTATAGTTTCCCCTCTCACCAAGGTTCTGAATAAGAAATGACCACTTCATAAATAACTCTGAAACTTCTGCCAAATCTTTGCTGAAGACATGGAGTGTCACGGGACATGGCACAGCAAGGGACTAGGAGCACATGCTTTGGAGCCATTTGCCTGGGTTCAAATCCCACCTTTGCCACCAATTTACTGCCTGCTTTTGGGGAAGTGGGCTGCTCTGAGCCTTGGTGTAACTTGGCACATAATTGAGGATGATACGTATTTTGTGTTGTTACGGTCTTCAGTTATAGAAGGACATAGAAGCTAAACCCCTTTTAGAACTTATTGGGGGTGAGGAGGAAGGATAAATCTCCTCTCTTCATCAATAAGATTTTGACAGATCAGCATTCTCAAAGTGTGCTCTGTGAAATACAGGACAAGGCGAGATGTCATTTGAACAATGCAAACAGAGGGTTTAGCGTTTGGAATGAGTTTGGGCAATGCTGGCTTAAGCAAAGGTAAACAGCATCTTTGCTGCAGGCCTTTTTTTTTTTTTTTCTAGAGACACTGTCCCTCTGCTGTCCAGGCCCACTATAGCCTCAAACTCCTGGGCTCACATGATCCTTTCACCTCAACCTTTTGAGTAGTTGGGACTACAGGTGTGCACCACTATGACTGTCTAATTTTTTTTAAGAGAGAGAGTCTTGCTATTGCCTAGGCTGGTCTCAAACTCCTGGCCTCAAGCGATCCTCCTGTTGGGGCTTCCCAAAGTACTGGGATTACAGGCATGAGTCACCACATCCAGCCTGCTGCAGGACTTTTCATAACCTTGACTAAACTAAGCTGTCTTGTCAAGTTCCCCGAGTGGGTGACGCACACAATGTTTTCCCAAGTTCATTTGGCCAAGGAACCCTTTCCCCCTAAGACATACCATGGGAAATATTTTGAAAAGAGTTGTCATTGTATCTCTCTTGGCTTCTGGAAGCTTCTGTCTCCATCTAATGCTCACTCCAAGTAACCAATTCAGCAGGGATCTTGGTATATTTATGCCCCACCTCCACTCTGCGGTGCTGGTTTTCTATTTTTGTTTTGCTGTACATATATCTTTTAGCGCAGGATGCCTCAGCTGCATGGAAGTGAGGCGGGTGGGGCCGATGCTGTCTAGAGATGAAGAGCCCATGCTAGAACCACAGGCAGTTCTGAGCTCATATCTACCTATCTGTGAACCTTAGGAGCTGTAGGCAGGGACGGGTCTGCTGTGCGGTGCTGGTCTTCCCAGCTGCCACACCCTGACCACCCCTACAGAGACAACGGGCTAAATGCAGCCCCTTGGGGATTCTCTCATCTGTGATTATTTTGCCCCAGGCGATGAGGAAGGGAGAGGGTGTCAGCATGTTTATGTCCTGCAAGAACTGCTTAAGGAAATAAAAGTAACTTTGGATTGGTCACTGCTGACCTCAAAAACAAACTGGTTATGCTGTTGTTGTGTTTAGCTGTTCTAGGAAAGACAGAGGCACGTATGGCATGGACAGTGAGACCCAGATTTTCTTAATTTTTCTTTTCTTTTCTTTTTATTAAGAGACAGGGTCTCACTCTGTTGCCCAGGTAGAGTGCCATGGCAACATCATAGCTCACTGCAGCCTTGAACTCCTGGGCTCAAGCCATCCTCCTCAGTCTCCCAAGTAGCTGGGACTACAGGCATGTGCCACCGTACCTGGCTGAGAGCCCCAGATTTTTGATGAGGTAGCCTTAGAAGTGGGTGAGCCAATGGAAGCTAAGGCCCAGTTCTTCTGTGGCCACCCTGAGGGCTGCAGAACAGCAAAGAGCCTGCCAGCAACTGCAAGGAACAGACAGGAGCACAGTCATAGGATGGCTATGGTCCTGCCTCCAGGGGTGTGTAGGTACTACCACTTCTTTCTTTGAATTCTGAACCCCCTATAAATTGTTCCCTCTGTATTTTTCCTATCTATTTATTTAGAGACAAGTCTCACTCTGTCCCCCTGGGTAGAGTACCATGGAGTCATCATAGCTCACAGCAGCCTCAAACTCTTGGGCTCAAATGATCCTCTTGTCTCAGCCTTCCAAGTAGCTGGGACTACAGTTGCCCACCACACTGCCCCAGCTAATTTTTCTATTTTTAGTAGAGACGGGGTCTTGCTCTTGCTCAGGGTGGTCTCAAACTCGTGAGCTCAGGTGATCCACCTGCCTTGGCCTCCCAAAGTGCTAAAATTACAGATGGGAGTGTCCCAGCCCCTCTTCATATTTTTTAATTGACCTACATTAGGTAGGAGGAAGAACTGGGAGAAAGTGTCCTTATCCCCAATCCCTTTATTTCTCTAATGTATTCATACAGGCAGTCCCCACCTTATGAATGAAGCAGGTTATGAGGTTCATTCTTAAGTTGACTTTGTATATAAGCTGGAACTAGTACATTTACCTATTACTTGTTCCTAAGTTCAAGTCATATGTCAGTTGGATGTTTGTGACTTGGGAGCTTACTGTAATAGCCTCCATTCATGAGTGCTGGCTGTTAGTTGCATGTTTGTAATGCAGGGACTGCCTGAATTTCAGTCTGCAGGTGGCAAACTCTTACTAATGTAGTGGATCATGACCAGGGTTTTAAAACATGAAATAGAATAGAATTGATGTATTAAAATCTAGCATGGTTGTTAAGTAGAATGATTTCATGAAAGATAGGTAGGTAGGTTCACAGGTAGGTAGATATGAGTTGTGGCATAAATGTACTACTGTTGGTTGTACTTGGTGAAGTCTGAAAGTCACTGGCTAGCTGACTTTGGGTGCTGGCACTCACTGGGCAGGGTGGATCTGCTCTATCGGTCTGTCCTGGGTTCTGGGTCCCAGTCTCAAGCCTGTGGTACCTCTCAAGACCCAAGAAAAGTGTACTCTGAAGATGAGTGCTTGTGATGTGTCCTTTTTTTTTTTTTTGAAACAGAGTCTCACTATGTTGCCCTTGGTAGAGTGCTGTGGCATCACAGCTCACAGCAACCTCAGACTCTTGGGCTCAAGTGATTCTCTTGCCTTACCCTCCCAAGTAGTTGGGATTACAGGCGCCTGCCACACTCCTGGCTATTTTTTTGTTGTAATTGTCATTGTTGTTTAGCTGGCCCAGGCCGGGCTTGAGCCCACCGGCCTTGGTGCATGTGGCCAGTGCCATAACCACCGTGCTACAGGCTGTGATGTGTCCTCTTTGAAGGGACATTTTTGAGTCCAGCCACTGAGCCAGGGGATCCTTGTTGGAGGAGAAGGTGACCCCATGCTTGGCTGACAGGGAGGTATCTTGTCAGCTAGGGTGGACTCAGTAGAACTTTGCAGGCTTTGTGAGGAGGGGGAGCACTGCACTAGGACCCCTCAATTCTTTTATCTTAGGTCTGTCACTCACTACTGTATGACTCAAGGCAGGTGACTTGCTCTTCCTGGCCTTTAGTTTAATCATGTACACATGGGGACAGTAGGATCAAGTGATTTCTAAGGTCTTGTTCTCATAGTCTAAGATGACATTAGAAAAATCTGGATTTTCTGGGAAATCCCCAAAGGGAAGCCAGTGCTGCCCACCAGGCTTCTCCTGAAGACCCCTGAAGCCCCAGGTGAATCAGATGGGTATGTTTATAGACCCTAGTCAGGGTTGGGGGTAATGGTAGCAGCAAGGGCATACAATGACAGAAGCAGCCGGAGCCTGAGCCAGGTCTCTGTGGACAGCATTTATTAGGCGCCATTCTCAGTGTGAAGACAGATAGGCAGGAGATGCTGAGGGGAGGCCTTGGCAGCCGCAGCCTTTGGAGTCCAGGGGCTGCCCGGGGTAGAGGTGTGGGTGCAGGGGCATGTCACCCACACATATTGCATATTTTGTGGCAGTGTGCCCAGGCATAAGGCATTGGGGAAGCAGAGAGTCTGCCTGCAGTGGAAGGGGGTGAGGGGAGAAGTGACACTGGCCTTCCAGTTCCCTAGGAAAGACCCCACTGGAGAATGAGCAGTCTGCTATGCTCTGCCCTGGGGCCATTCTGTCTCCTTCCTCACCATCTCTCTGCAACTTTGGTTGTGGCTCCCTCGGGAATGACGGGACAGGACCCTTCGAGGGCAGGGTCACACACAGGACAGAGGCAGCCAGCACTGCCCCCCACCCCAACATAAACACAGAGGGCACCCCTAGGTGTAGGTCCTGCTCTCCTGGCATGTGGGCAGCCAGCTCCTCCACACTGAGACGGGACTCACACATGGGCTAGACTTCTTGCCCCCAGGGGTCTGCAGAGACTAGAGGGCATAGTTGAGGAGGCCTGAAGCTAGCGACCCTGCAGGCCTCTCCCTCCAGCTTCCCTGAACACCAGGGCTGGAGTTGCTCGGCAGTGTTAGGGCACAGCATGGGAGGGCAGTACTTTGGGAGAAGAGGTCCCTCATCTGCCCCTGATGCTGTCCTGGTCACTATCCCAGCTTTACCTGTGGGTTGCCTCAGCTATCACCTCCATCTGCTGCACTTCATCTGGGTTCTGGGTTGCAGATGGGGTGGGCAGAGGGCACACCAAGTCCCAAACCTCCCCTACCCGGGAGGGCTGTTCCTTGCTGCAGCCTCAGCTTATCTCTAGCTACTAGGGACACAAGCACCAACACTGGTGGTGGGTTCAGGGATGATGTTCCATAGGATCTGCCTGCCGGTTCTCTTAGCCACTCTGCCAACTCTTAGAGGCCCAGTTCCTGGCCTGTCTTTCTTTCTTTCTTTTTTTTTTTTTTTGAGACAGAGCCTCAAGCTATTCCCCTGAGTAGAGTGCTATAGCATCACAGCTTACAGCAATCTCCAACTCCTGGGCTCAAGCGAGTCTCCTGCCTCAGCCTCCCAAGTAGCTGGGACCACAGGCGCCCACCACAATGCCTGGCTATTGTTTTTTTGGTTGCAGCCATCATTGTTGTTTGGCGGGCCTGGGCTGGGGATGCGAACCCAACACCTTAGGTGTATGTGGCTGGTGCCTTAGCCACTTGAGCCACAGGCGCCGAGCCCCTGGCCTTTCTTTCATGAGACTCAGCCCTGCTTACCTTGGTCCCAAGGACTTCCCTGTTTGTAACCAGGCAGCCCATAGACAAAGGCCCCCACACCACCTCAAGGATGAATTCAGGGCACTGTCTCCTGGCCAGGAGAAGAGGGTGTGCCTCAGCAGTGGCCCGGCCCTGGGCTTTTGGTTCTGGTTTAAGTCTCAGCTACCCACACAATGCTGGGGTGTTCAGGACAGGAGCTTTGCTTTCAAGAGCAGGCTAAGCTGGAAGGAAAAAGTACAAAAGAACCAGGCTGGGTTCTTGTTTTCCTTTGCTTTTTACTATCTGTATCACCTTGGGCAAGTCACTTCACCTGTCTGGGCCCCAGTATTCTCATCTGTAAAATGGCAATAACAATTCCTGCTCTGGGACCTTATTGGGTGTTGTGAGACTCAAATAAATAACCAGGACAGAGTTTTTGGAGGCCAAAATCCACTTCACAAATTTAAGAATGGTGGTTAATCAGCATTGGCTGGGGATGGCAAGTCTGTTTCAAAATCCAAGGGCAGTGTCTGGAAGGCTGAAGTCCTCCCAACCCCTATGAGAACGAGGCCAAAGGCCAGTTAGCTCTCACCTACCAGTGTGACCATGCTGCAGATTGGGGGGCCGCTGCCTCCTGCACTCCCCTCACCTCGGCCCCTCCTGCTGCCTGCCTGTCCTACCTTTTTTCTGTCTGCCCTCTGGGGACTAACTTTAGGGACTTCTGGGTGTCCACTTTCTCCATAATTGCAAAGCCATGCAAAACACCACAAAGGTAGTGGGAGGTTGGGTGACACAGCAGGGAATGAGTAAGGGGAATGTGACTGAGTAGGGGTGACCTGGACAAAGACACCTTGGCTTTTGGAGCCAAGGGAAGGTGAGAGACCTGGTAGGACAGAGGTATAAATAGAGATGCAAACGAACATGGAACATGAAGTCCCCTCTGGAGGTGGGGGGTCTGGGTACCAGCAGGGTCTCTGAGGACTTCTTAGGTTTCCAAAGGGATAGGAGGCTCCCAGCTTCTGCCCTCCTCCCAACCCCCCCCTCAAGTTTCACATTTCTCGGAATTTTCAGGGCTCGGATGGGGGCTCCAGGGGTCCTCAGAGCCCGGCCTCCTGCCAGCTGGTGCGAGCAGGCACAGTCGGAGATGGGGGGCTGAGAGAGAGTGGTGAGGGGTGTTGGGGGAGTCCCACTGGGTTGAAGGCGGCTGGGTCGGGCTTCCTGGCAGACCCTTACTCCTCCCCCCATCCCAGCTGGAGCCCCAGCCAGCACCCTCAGGCGCTCGAGGCCCCCTGGGGGCGTTCACACCGAGCTCCTGCGCTTCATGAGGCTGCGGAAGGTGGACAGGCTGTGCAGGCCCGTGGACACCGAGCTGATGGCGGAGCGAGGTGCCCCACTGCACAGGCAGCGGCGCGACGGCGTGTCGCTGTAGCGGCCGCCCATTCCTGGCGACGAGTGGCTGTGCTCGACGCACGTGTCAGACGTGGAGAGGTCCCGCGGGATGATCATGGGGATGGAGTACTGCAGCTTCTCACGGCTTTTGTACCAGAGGCACGAGCACATGGACTGAAAGTGCAGCACCTCTGCGTAGACATTGCGGAAGCCGCCGCCCGCCGCCGCCGTGGAGGAGGCGGTGTCAGTGGTGTGCGCGCTGCCGCCCCCACCGCCACCGCCGCCACTACAACCGACCACCTGACCATTGCGCGTGAGCAGCGCGCGGTGCTCGGCGTCGCGTTTCTCGTCCTCGGCATTCATGGTCATGAAGCGCAGCACCACGAGGTTGAGGAAGGCGCCGATGACCGTGAGGCCGGTGAGGATGTAGACGAAGCTGAAGGCCACATACTGCGGCTGCGTCTGCAGCGCCTGGTCCTTCTGCAGCGCCACGTAGTCGCCGAAGCCGATGGTGGTGAGCGTAATGAAGCAGTAGTAGTAGGCCTGGAAGAAGGTCCAGTGCTCGTAGTAGGAGAAGGCTGCGGCGCCAATGCACAGCGTGCTGATGCACGAGAAGAAGCCGATGAGCACCATGTTGGCCATGGACACGTCCGCGCGCCGCATGCCCAGCCCCTTCTTCACTCGGTGCAGCAGGTACCTCACGAAGGTGTTGATGCGCTCGCCCAGGCTCTGGAACATGACGAGAGTGAGCGGGATGCCCAGCAGGGCGTAGAACATGCAGAACACCTTGCCGCCATCCGTGCTGGGCGCTGCGTGCCCGTAGCCTGGGGGAAAGCGGGGAGAAGAGGAGAGAAAGTACAGGCTGTGGGGCTGTCCTTCCAGAAACCCTCCTCCTTCCCTCTTCTCCCCTCGGCCTCCCCAGTCCTGTAGGTAGCTGTTTCAACACAGCGATGGGCTGTCCTTATCCCCTCGCACTGTGCTAGTCCCTTGCTTATGCTTTTTTTTTTTTTTTTTTTTTTTTTTGCAGTTTTTGGTCAGGCCGGGTTTGAATACACCACCTCTGGTGTATGGGGCCGACTCCCTACTCCTTTGAGCCACAGGCACCGCCTCCTTGCTTATGCTTTGTCCTTTACTTTTGCGACAACTCCAGGAGGAGGTAGGGAGAGAGGAAGAAACAAGGAGGGGTTAAGTGATTTTTCCCAGGTCACACTGTTTGGAAGCAGAGCAACACGTGTTTGAACTCGAGTTTATTTGGCTTCAAAGACTGGAGCGGTTGGTATACCTAGAGGACTTGTGGTCCTGCTGGGAACTTGGGCCAGATGCACAGGGACAGTGTGAAGGGCACAAGCTAGTTGGGAGACCTGGGTTCTAGCTCAGTGTTGTGATCTTTGGGCATGCTCCTTGTCCTCCCTGTGCCTCCATTTCTTTGACTACAAAGGGAGGTGGTGGGACCGAATGGGTTCTGACATCCTGTGGAGGGAGGGAAACTGAGGACAGAGAGGACCCACCTTTTTATCAAGGATTGCTCCTAGATGATCTCCCTGCTGGCAGCCAAGGCCTAGGGGTGGTGGTTAGTAACCACAAGTGCCAGAGGAGGAGAAAGGAAACAGCCTGAGGAATGAGTGCTCCAGGGTCCTCACCAGCCCCTCTACTGGGGTCCTGAGGCCCCAAAGGAGGTTCTGTCCTCATGGGGAGGTGGCATTTCCCTTGGTGTCCTTTCAGGTGTGTTACTATCTATCACCAGCCAGACAACCTCTGTGACTCCTGCTTCCACCCAGCTCTCACTGAGCCAGAAACCAGTCAGAGACAAAGCTCCCCTCTGAGCCAACCATCAAAAGGCCTTAAGTCAAGAATTCTGCCTGGTTGGAGGGAAAATGACCCTGGATGGGAACACAGAAGCCTTGGGCACAAGTTCTGGCCTTGTCCCTAGTGGCCGTGTGATCTTGGGCAAATCACTTTACCTCTCTGAGCATGTTTCTTGATTTGTATGGTCTTCTGGTCCAGGCCCTTCTTTCAATATTGAGATATTTATTACTTTTAATTTTATTTATTTATTTATTTTGAGACAGAGCTTCAAGCTGTTACCCTGGGTAGAGTGCTATGGCATCACAGCTCACAGCAACCTCCAACTCCTGGGCTCAAGCGAGTCTCCTGCCTCAGCCTCCCAAGTAGTTGGGACCACAGGTGCCTGCCATGATGCCCAGCTATTTTTTGGTTGCAGCTGTCATTGTTTGGCGGGCCCAGGCTGGATTCGAACCTGCCACCTTAGGCGTATGTGGCTGGTACCTTAGCCACTTGAGGCACAGGTGCTGAGCCATTTATTACTTTTATTAATAGAATTATGATATAACAGTGCTGGTAGCCTTTTCTGGAAAAGCAGCCTTTTCCATCTTCGTAGGCTGATCTCTGCCTTATTTAAGTGACACTGAGAATGTTTAGCTTTGAACTCTAGGGCCAATATTACCACCACCACCCCTGTTCCCCAGGGCCCCTATCTACAACAAGTTGAACACTAGCTTGGGAAGAAGGGGTGGGCACTGCTTCTACCTCCACATTCCAGCCACACCCATGGGAGCCCCAAATTCGTTCAATGACTGAATTGCAGAGCAGAATCTGATCTGAGTTCATGTTTTGACTCTGCCATGAACTAGCTATGTGTGTGTGTGTGTGTGTGTATAAACTCTCTGAGCCTTAGTTTCCACATCTGTAAAATGGAGCTAATAAGTAGCATCTGCCTCATAGGGATTCTGGGGGGAATAAGTAAGATAATATGTAAAATGCATTTAGCCCAAAGCCTGGTACATATCAAGTGCTCAATAATGGCTCAGTGTGATTAATAATGAATGAAGGTGCCAGATTACGCTAACATTTCCAAGAGCGCATGGGCAGGGGGACAGCTCAGTTCCAGTAAAGCTGGAAGCTGGCATCTCTTGTCAACGCAAGGCCATTTGTATCGTGAAACTCAGGGAAGTCTGGAGATAGTCACTCAGGGGTGTGTAAGGCGGTGGGGCTGTTCATAGAAACAGCTCTTCTGCCTCCCACCATGGTGTCGAGCCAATGACTGTGTCACACTTTGCCAGGGGCCTGGACAGCTGAACTATTGAGCCACTGTGCCTGGGACGTCTGTGCCCCAGCAGGGTGAGAACAGATTGTGCCCGCCAGCTCGGCCACAACAGCCAGACCACAACTCACCTCGACAGCTGGGCAGGCCCTGAGCCAGAGCTCCTTCTCATCCTGTCCTTC
The DNA here is from genome assembly GCA_963575145.1 of Galago senegalensis. Lineage (NCBI taxonomy): Eukaryota > Metazoa > Chordata > Mammalia > Primates > Galagidae > Galago > Galago senegalensis. Next base: position 10,686 of record CAUYTI010028418.1, read on the forward strand.
CCTGTCCTCCCAGGCCAGCCTGCTTGGTGTAGAGGGGAAGCTACGGAACTGTGGATGGGGCTCAGTGGGGAGTGGGGAGTGTGATCTGGCCCTAGCTTGACCATGTGATGGCTGTGTGACCTTGGACAAATCCTTTTCCCTCTCTGGGCTCACTTCCATCGTCCCTACTTTGGGTTATTGAGCTAGAGCTGTTAATCCCCCACTGGCTACCCATCAGAGCTGCCCTCAGGAGCAAAGGAGAAACTAGACATGCAAGTATTTTGGAACCTGTGGAGCACGAGACAGAAGCAGTGGAGATGGAATCTCATGGGAGAGAGCCAGCTTGAGAGCACAGTCCTGGGGGCACGGCCATCTCTGTGGCATGCCCTCTGCACCACCACCACTTTGCCCAGTAACTTCCCTGGGCCACCATCTCTTAGGAAAAGCCAGTGCCTTGCAACCCATTGTGCACTGCTGTGAAGCAGAGCAATGCCTCCTTTCCCCGCCCTTTTCCTCACAGTGCTTCCCTGCCCTTTCCCTCCTGCCCCAGCCTGAGCCCCATCAGGACTCAGCTCCAGCTGCAAATGACATCCCCTTCCCTGCCTTTCCTTCTGTTGAACTCAGTGACTTCCAAAGCAAATGACATGGCCAGGCTTAACCGGAAGCTCTCATCAGCAGCAGTGCCTTGTGCTCCACCATACCCACTCCCCCCGTCCAGGGCAGCCACGGCCTGGGCGTGTCTTACCTTTGGGGTCAGATGCCCCAGAGCTGCCCTCACTTCCTCCCACAGGCTAAGGCTTAATACACTCTTACCCTTCAGATATATTTTTAACTTAATCCTCAAAAACTCCTAACAATGTCATTATTATGACTATCTCCATTTTATAGTTGAGGTCATGAGGTCTGGGGAGGCCTTGTGAATTGGCCGAGGCCACTAGGTCTTTCTGACTCAGCGTTCATTTCTGTACATAGGAGCCAATGTATCACCCTAGGAAAGACAACCAGGGTGGAAAACCAGGGCCCGTAGAGAACATTCCAATCGGAGCTTTAGCTTCAGAAGTGGTAATGGGAGAGAGGCTGCTCAGGGAGATAGGCTTCTCCAAGTATCAGACCCAGGGGCAGGGAGCCCCCTCCCCACACCCTGTCATGTTGTCACTGGGTGAAAGGGTGAGGGAGCTGTGAGGGCCTGCTGACGTGAGCACCCAGCTTGAAGGGGTGCCAGCCGGGTGGAGCCGCTCCCAGGGGACCCTGGAATTTCTGGGAAGTAAGGCAGAGTTTGGCAAGACCTGTCTGTCTGCCAGCAGGCCTGCTGCCTGCGGGTCCTTGTCCACCTCAGGCCTGGCTTTACCAGGGAGGGGAGAAAAGGTGTCCTTCATCTTCTTTCTATCTAGCCTCGTGAGGGGCTCCATCTGTCCTTGTGTGTCACTAACAAACACAGAAGCTGCTGTCTGGGCCTGATTCTCTGAGGACCCTCTCTCGCAGTACCTGTTGGACTGATCAGCTGGAACTCATGCCTCGACCATGAGACTCTGGCCAGTGTTTCTTAGAGCACTGATGGGGAGATTTTCCCCCTCCCCACCTCCCTTCCCGGAATCCACTGTAGATGTTCAGGTTCTCAGAGGCAGGAAGGCCCTTGGTAATCATTTAGTATAGTCCTTATAGTGTAGAGATGGGGCAATGCAGGCCCAGAGAGGGAAAGAAAGCAATCTGCTCTAGGCCACACAGCTGGTGAATGGCAGGACTAGGAATATGATCCAGCACACTTGGTTCCAAAAACCAGTGCTCTGTCTACTGCCCCCTGACTCAGGCGTGACCAGAGCTGTAAACTATTCATTTAACCAGGGCCCGGTATCTCCTACTGGGGAGGAACTCAGCTAAGAGATGGCCCTGGGACCTGGCTGGAGGCACACAGTTCACTTGAGGAGTCAAGTGGTTGGACATAAAAATGAGTTGCTAGAATGTATATTTCAGGGCAGCAGGGAAACTGACAGGTGGGTCAGAAACCCCTAGGCCTTAGTTCATCTGTTTTCTTCCTGAAATCACCAGGGAGCTCAGAAACAGGCTGAAGCTCTGTGTTCCAGGGAGAAGTAAGGTAGGGGTGGGGGAGTGGGGTTGGGTCTGTCCCTCCCTCCTACTGATCTTTCCCTATGGCCTATTTGTTTCTAGTCAAAGCACAGTAGCCACCATGAGCTCTTGGTAAGGGCCTCGGCTGGCCTGGGCACAGCTGCCTGCTGCCCACTGGCTTCCTGTGCCTGTTAGCCTGCCTGTCTAACCTCCTACCCTTGGCCTAGCTGGCCATGAGGTTAGGATACTGGCCATGGCCTTGGGTAGAGGAAAGAGCATGAGGTTAGGAGGCAGGAGACCTGGGGTCTGACTTGACCTGACCAAAGCTAGCTTTGTGTCTTGGCAAGTCCTTTCCCCTCTTGGGGCCTCAGTTTTCCTCATCTGTGACATGGGAAGACAAGGCAACAGATAAGGTTTTCACCTTTTTTCATTGCTATAGATGTCCTTTATTATTTTCTGTCTATCTGATCCATTCATAGAAGCAAAATTTTGAAAGATTTTATTTATGAAGTACGGCGTGCTGATCAGTGTATTGTGCATACTACCCAGAGCAGGCACTGAATAAATCACTGTTAGAGCCATAATTAATTTTCCCATCAAAATTAATTAAGAACACATCTGCCAGTCAGAACTTCTGATTAGCATAAGATAATTGCTTTTATGAGACTGAATCAAGCTATTGTGTTTGAAATACTGAAAATAAGTAGGAGATATCTGCAGTTCAGTGGAGTAAAGAAGAGAACAGACTCTGGAGTCAAACAGCTGTTAACCTTAGCCAAATTACTTAACTGTGCCTCAGTTTCCCTATCTGTAAAATAGGAATAATGAAGTACTTACCTTGAAGACTTGCTGTGGGGATATGATGAGTTAGTAGACTTACAATGGTGGGGACATTGGGATCAATAAATATTAATTATTAGTTTGAGTATCTTGGCGAACACCAAGATTAGATGGTCTTTCAAGTTCCTTTCAGCACCAACATTCTATGATCAGTGTTTCCCAAAGTTAATTTTGAGGAAAACCCTTTTCCTGGAATGTTAGTAACTGTTGGATGAGAAGAGGGGTGCTTGGTGAAGTTCAATTGGGGAAATGCTGAAATTAAGAGGATTCCTTGTCATTTGGCTTAAGTGTAGGCTTTCTTGGAGCCATACCCATGTTAACATGCAAGGTCAGTCAAAGTTGGGAGAATATGGCTCAGCGCCTATAGCTCAACCAGCTAAGGCGCCAGCCACGTACACCTAAGGTGGCGGGTTTGAATCCCCAGCCCGGACCTGCCAAACAACAACGACGGCTGCAACCAAAAAATAGCCGGGCGTTGTGGCGGGCGCCTGTGGTCCCAGCTACTTGGGAGGCGGAGGCAAGAGACTCGCTTGAGCCCAGGAGTTGGAGGTTGCT
>CAUYTI010028420.1:0-36691 GCA_963575145.1 Galago senegalensis
CAACATAAGTACAATTTACAAATATAATACATTAAAAAGTTATGTATAGTATTATTTTATTCTTTGGCATATTTCTCATTTCTGTGAATTTTTTTTAGTAGATTGCTGTCATTGTTTAAAAGGTCATGAAATTTTTCACAAAAATTTGTTAAATTATATTTCACACATAAAATGGCTTTCAAAGTCTCAACACTTAATTGTGATTTTTCTGATGTCCACCCTTCATTTACCATAGAAAAAACCCTGTTCAGTCGCAGCATTAGTTCCTGGTAAGGACAGCACATCTTCCACATATTTTAGTGCATTATTGTATGGAACATGGTTTGTTTCAAAATGATGAAATATTTCCAACCATTTGTTCTCTATTGTGATTTTTGCTGATGCTGAAGATTTAACCTTTTCCTTATCAATATATATTTTTAATAATAATACCTCATTAAGTTGTAAGTGTCACTTTCAAGGCCAGTGTTAGACATTTTGCCACCACTATAAAATATAAATAATATGAGTACTGTCTGCTAAATTCATGAAATAAATAAATAACTTACCTAAATTATCTGAATAGCTGATTTGTTGACATCACTTGTTTAACTAGCACTAGCACGCAGTACGATGTATATTGTCTGAGAGACAGTTACAAAATGTTTTGTGGTTGCCAATGCAAAAAGTGCCATTGTTCATTAAGTCCAAACAATAGTGGTCGAATTCTAACAACTGATCAACAATGCAAACTTTGATAAGCAGTTCTTGATAATCAGTTCTCAACAATTATTTGTTATTATTAAATTTTAACATTATAAAATTAACAAAAATAATATAAAACTCATATCCTGGCGAAATAGCCACATAGCAGCCGAAAACCATATATTCCCTTCCCTTCTCCTGCTGAGAGAAGATACCTGAGAAGGGTGAGGTCTGAGATAACAGGTCTTCTCAAGATCACGAGGTTACACCTGCCGGGTAAGACTCTTAGGAAACTGTAACCTGGAAATTTCCAAGTTCTGTGAAATCCTGTAGTTCTGTAGGGGCTGGACTAGCATCTCAGCTTGATTCAAACTGGCCAATGGGAAGGGTACCTGTGGGGTGGAACTTTCTGACCATCAAAAAAAAAGGAGAAAGACCAAGCCAGTGGGGGAGTGTGGCCATTTTGGAAATCTTCTATGCTGTAAGTTCCCAGCCAATGAACAAAGCCCTTCCTCTTATAAATGTGGTGTTTGGGTGCTCTTTCTCTAACTTGGACCTTGGCGTCCTGCAACACCACCATTCCCTAGTTTGTCATGCATTCTTTCCAAAAATCAGGACTTTTTAAAAATGCCATAGGACACGGGACAAATTGTTAAAAATTGGGACTGTCCCACCAAAAGCGGACGTCTGGTCACCCTACATTTAACCACAAAGTCTCCTCCACCCATGTTGATGGGAGGAAGTGCCTAGGGAATGCCTGCTGCAAGGAGCCAGGGCTGCAGCTCACACTGCGCCTTTTTGGGGCCTCTGGCTTACAGCTTCAGTGCAGGACCCATGGCAGCCATGGAGGGTCTGGCCAGCCCTTGTTTCTGAGGTGAGGACTTCCAGGTATGGTGGCGAGAGAGTAGCCTGTGGGGAAGCCCAGAGAGCACCAGGCTGTAAGCCTCAAAGGAGCCCTTTTTCTTTTTCTTTCCTTTTTTTTGGAGACTGTTTTACTGTGTTTCTCTGGGTAGAGTGTGTGTGGGTGGAACCTCAAATTTTTGGTTTCAATCCAGTGTCTTGCCTCATCCTCCAGAGTAATTCAGACTACTACAGGCCTTCCACAAAGCCCAGCTAATTTTTCTATTTTTAATAGAGATGGGGTCTCACTCTTTCTCAGGCTGATCTCTAATTCCTGAGATGAAGCAATTGACCAGTCTCAGCCTCACAGAGCACTGAGATGACAGATTTGAGATACTGTGCCTGGCCCTGATATTTATTTTTTATTTCAGCAGGTCTTTATTTTACCTAGATAAGAACTTAAAAATTAAAAGGCATTTTTGTTGTTACCTCAGGAGATTTTGCTAGCTATTATTAGAAATAATATTTAATTTTCCTTATCAGAAATCATACAAACATCATTTTTCTCTAGCTGGGGTCCTAGTTTTATAAACTTTGTGTCAAATGCCTTAATAACATAAAACGTCCAGTAAAACGTTGGGAAAAAATATGTGCTGACAACTTGAAAACTTTTTTTTTGGAGATAGAGTCTCATTCTATTGCCCCAGGCTTGAGTGCCTTGGCATTAGCCTAGCTCACAGCAATCTCAAACTCCTGGACTTCAGTACTTCTCCTGTTTCAGTCTCCTCAGTAGCTGAAACTACAGAACCCAGCCACAAGTCCTGGGTAACATTTCTATTTTTAGGAGAAATGAGGTCTTACCCCTACTCCAGCTTGTCTCCACTTCCTGAGCTTAAGGAAATCTCCTGCCTTGGACTTCCAGAGTGCTAGAATTATTATAGGCATGTACCATCACACCCCGCCTGGAAAGCATTTTTATTCTTGCTATACCCAAAATACTTTTTTTAATTTAACCTGGCTTATTTATCAAAGATTGCTATATTCACATGAACTAGAAAAGGATTTTGTCTTGTTTACTTTATTAGTGCTCATTATTTACAAGTTGATCCAGAACTGTGTAGGCAGAAACATACACTATATCAATATACAAACATCCAAATTGAGCGGAACCTATGGCTCAGTGGGTAGGGTGGCAGCACCATATACCGAGGGTGGAGGGTTCAAACACAGCCCCAGCCACACTGCAACAAAAAAAAAAGCTGGGTGTTGTGATGGGCACCTGCAGTCCCAGCTACTCAGGAGGCTGAGGTGTGCCTAAGCCCACCAGATGGAGGTTGCTGTGAGCTGTATGATGCCACAGAACTCTATAGAGGTTGATAAAGTGAGACTCTGTCCCTACAAAAATAAAAAAATTAGAAAACATGTAAATATATACACTTGCGCACACACACACATACACACCCCAAATTACAATAGATTTTTTTTAACTTAATTGTTTTTTTTCTTTATAGACAGAGTCTCACTCTGTCACTTGAGCTAGAGTGTGAAGGCTCAGCCTAGCTGACAGCAACTTCAAACTCCTGAGTTCAAGTTATCCTCTTGCCTCAGACTCCTAAGTATATAGAACTACAGGCATGTCCTACCTGGCCTGGATAATTTTTTTTTTTTTTATTAGAGATAGGTTGTTTTATTCTTAGTCTGGTGTTAAACTCTTAACTTCAAGTTATCCTCCTACCTCAGCTTCCCAGAGTGCTAGGATTACAGGTGTGAGCCACTGTGCTTGGTCTAGGCTCATTATTTTCATAAAGAGAAATAGAACAATCACTTGATTATTTTCATAGATGCAAAAATGTCTAGTTAGCAGAACTTAGCTTGCATCATTCATCATTTCCACTCATCAAAATTATCCATTAATAGGTCTTTTAAGGCAGAGCAGGAGTGCTCATGCCTATAATTCTAGTACTCTGGGAGGCTGAGGTGAGAGAATCACTTGAGACCACATTTTGTTTTGTTTTGTTTTGTTTTTGTTTTTTTTTTTTTGAGCTAGAGTCTTTGTCTTTGATAGAGTGTTGTGAAGTCAGTCCTCATAGCAACCTCAAACTCTTGGATTCAAGTGACTCTCTTGCCTCAGTCTCTCAAGTAGCTGAGACTGTGGTTTCCAGCTACAATACCCAGCTACAATTTGGTTTTTTTATTTTTTATTTTTAGTAGAAATGGGGTCTTGTTCTACTCAAGCTGGTCTCCAACTGCTGAGCTCAGGCAATCCACCAGCTTAGGCCCCTCAAAGTGCCAGGTTTAAGGCATGAACCACTGTGCTCAGCCAAAGAAATTTTTTTTTTGTTGTTTGTTTGTTTGTTTTAACAGAGTCTTACTCTGTTGCCCAGGCTAGAGTTCTGTGGAATAAGCATAGCTCACAGCAACCTCAATCTTCTAAGTTCAAGTGATCTTCTTCCTTCAGTCTCCTGAGTAACTGGGACTCACCACAATGATACTCACCACAATGCTAAGCTAACTTTTCCATGTTTATTGGAGACTGGGTATTGTTCTGTCTCAGGATGGTATCAAACTGCTCAGCTCAAGAAATCTGCCTCCCAGAGTGCTAGGATTACAGGTGTGGTCTACTTCGTCTCTCCTGAGCTCAAAACTTTACCACCAATCTGAACAAGAGTAAGCCCCTGTCTCTACTATGAATAGAAAAGTGGTGGAACATTATGGCTTATTCCTGTAATCCTAGTAACCTGGGAGGCTGAGGAGAGTGAATTGCATGAGGTCAGGATGTGGAGCCCAGTCTGATCAAGAGTGAGACCCATCTCTACTAAAATAGAAAAATGAGGGAAACATCATGGCAGCACCTGGAGTCCCAACTACTTGGGAGGCTAAGGGAACTACTTGAGCCCCAGAGTTTGAGGTTTCTGAAAGTTATGATGACATTATGGCACTCTAGTCTGGGTGACAGTGTAAAACTCTATCTAAAATCTCATGAAGTGTGGTGGGTACCTAAGGTTCCAGTTATTTGGGACGCTGAGTCAGGAAGATGGGTTGAACCTAAGAGTTTGAGATAGCTATGAGCTAGGCTAATGCCATATCACTCTAGCCTGAGGAAACAGAATGAGATTTTGTCTCAAAAAATATTTATTTCAAACTTAAGAAAATGATCTATTTCATACTCATAGAGAGCATGAGGGACATTCTATTTCAGAAACAATACTAAAAGCACAATATTGCTTATGTTATTCATTACATTAGCTGTGAGTTTTATCTAAGGCATTTGAGAATGGCAGAAGAAATAAAAATAATTATGTAGATTAATTTGCAGATAATGTAATTAATTTCTGGAAATACAAAATAATTAGTAAAATAGAATCCTAATCCAAAAAATAATTCAGTAACAAATATAGTATAACACTGATGAAGGCTTTGGGCCCACAGCTCAGTGTTTAGGGTGCCTGCCACATGTACTGTGGCTGGCAGGATCGAACCTAGCCTTTGCATGCTGAAAACAATGACAACTACAAAAAAAAAACAATATCAAAAAGTAGCCTGGCGTTGTGGAGGGTGCCTATAGTCCTAGCTATTTAGGAGCCTGAGTCAAGAGAATCACTTAAGCCCAAGAGTTTGAGATTGCTGTGAGCTGTGATGCTACAGCACTCTACCAAGGGTGACATACTCAGCCTCTGTCTCAAAAAAAAAAAGAGAAAAATTATAATATGGAGTATATTTTTTGGCTGGACATGGTGGCTCGTGCCCGTGATCCTAGCACTCTGGGATGCTGAGGTAGATGGATTCCCTGAGCTTGGGAGACCTTCTCTCAAAAAACAATAACAACAACAAAGAAAAACCAGGCATTTTGGAACATGCCTGTTATCTTAGCTACTTGGAAAGCATAGGTAAGAGGATCACTTGAGCACAAGAGTTTGAACTTGTGGTGAGCTATGATATCAGAGCACTGTACTGAGTGTGACGAAGTGAGACTGTCTCTGTCTCAAATATATATATATATATGTTATATTTATTTATATATATCATATATTATTACAATATATAATATTATATATTTATTATATGTTATATGCTATATATTATATAATATTATATATATGTATATATAACGTATATTTTAAAAAATAAAACAAAATGACCTAGGAATAAATCTAATGAAAAATGTGCAAAGCAGATATAAGCAAATAATAAAGAGTTCCTGAAATATATGTTTGAATATTTAAAAAATGGAAATTTACATCTTGTTCTTAGCTAGAAAAACTCAATAGTATAAAGTGAATGTCAACATTGTGTTTGAGCTCATAATAGATTCTGTTAGTTTCTTTTAAGATTGCAATGATTTTGCAATGTAAACATGGAGAAACAAACATTTAGAAATAGCCAAAATTCCTAAAAAAGAAACACAATGAGGGCTTCTGATCTCCCATGACACTAAAACATTCTATAACTAAAGCTGTGTGGTGTTTATGCAAAAAAAAAAAAAAATAGGCAAGAAGACTGAAACAAAAAATTTGGAAATTCATCAAAGTGCATAAAAAAAGTTATACAATAAACATTATAGAGAAGGAATTTATATCAACAATGTAAGAACTGAATATTTTTATGAAAACACTAAAATGAAATTTTTGTGCCATATTCTCACTCTGTGCCTTGGGTAGAGTGCTGTGTCATCATAGCTCACAGCAACCTCAAACTCTTGGGCTTGAGCAAACCTCTTGCTTCAGCCTCCTGTGTCTACAGGTGTCTTCCACACCTCCAGTTAATTTTTCTATTATTAATAGTGACTGGGTCCTACTCTTGTTCAGGCTGGTCTTGAACTGCCTTGCTTCAGCAATCCACCTGCCTCAGCCTGCCAGAGTTCTGGGAGGATTATAGACATAAGCCATTATTCCCAACTAAAATGGATTTATTTTGTATGTGATAGAATAAAATAAAGGAAAAATAAAGAAGAAATATAAACAGTAAAAGATTTAAAAAATACAAATAACAGAAGAAAACTGTTAAATATTGAAAGAAAACTTGATAAATATTAATGTTTCTACAACCTGTGTAAATAAATCTGGCTTGTGCCTCAAATACAAACATGTTAACCAAAGAAAACAGGTTAATGTTTTACAGGTGTGAGCACAGTGTCTCACACCTGTAATCCTAGCACTCCAGGAGGCTGAGGTGGGTGGATTGCCTGAGCTCACAAGTTCCAGACCAGCCTAAGCCAGAGCAAGAACTCGTATCTAAAAATAGCAGGGCTTAGTGGCAGGTTCCTGTAACCCCAGGTACCTGGGAGGCTGAGGCAAGGGGATCATTTCAGCCCAAGAGTTTGAGAATGCTGAGAGCTGTGACAGTAAGGTACTCTACAGAGAGCTGCAAAGTGAAACTATCTGCAAAACAAAACATTGGGTCTATGTGGAGAGGCTCATGTCTATAAGACCAGACCTCTGGGAGGTTGAGTCAAGGCAACTCTATCCCTTAAGTTCAGGTTCAAGACCAGCCTGAGCAAGAATGAGAACTCCAATTTCTAAAAAAAAAAAAAAAAAAAAAAATTAAAAGAAATCAATTGAGTGTTGTGGAGGGCACCTTTAGTCCCAGCTACTTGTGTGGCTGAAGCAGAAAGATCACTTGAACTCAGGAGTTTGCGGTTGCTGTGAACTCCAGCCTGGGTGACAAGGCTGGTGAGACTCGGGAGAGGACAGGAAAGGAGAAAGGAGAGGAGGGGAGAGGAGAAGAGAAGAGACTAATAAATTACACAGTATAAAACCATTGTTATAGGATGGACACAAGATCAAGACCTAAAGCTAATCAATATAATGCAAATAGGAAATCTTTATTAAAACGACTGATTGGCTGGCTGTCCCCTCAGTATGGGGAACAGCACAGACCACTGGTATGGGTCAGTTTATACAATGTAGGCTGATGAAATTTTGGGGTGAGCTTGTGTGAACAGAAATTTCAGAAGCAGGTATTGTTTAAACATTTACAGTGTGTACAGTAAAAATAATCACAGAAAGACATTCAGTCACATTGGTCTTAGTCATTTCTTCTAACAATCTCTTTCTAACCATCAGGTCTGTTTGGACTTGTTGGGCCCCTCAGTATGGTGAGGTTCCGGAGAGTAAATAGGAAAAGTGGGGGGTTGCTTCTATAGCCCAGTCTTGGCTCCACTACCTCCACTTGCCTTTTTTTCCTTCTGCCTCTTGTAACATTTCATTAAATAGTAAACAGTTTATTACAATTTCTTACACACTTATCTTAAAATCACACCTAATGTCTAATGCTTTATCATTTATTATTAATCTTTTTCTATCGATTTTATCTACTCTTAAACTATTGCTAAGTATTATTGACTTCCCTAAAATATTGTATGCCCTCTCCTTCCTCCCTCTATTGTGTATTCCTGATCTAGCAAGCTGTTTTAGCAATAATTAAGGGGAAGGAGGGGGTGAAGCAAGAAATAGGGAAGGTGAAGAGGGGGTGAGAGTGACTGGATTTTATCCCATCTCATTCTCTCCTTTACTTTTGGAAGAAATTAAATCCTTGTTTCATCCTCCTCCTCTTCCTCCTCCTGACAGACAAGTGCACAGTGTGTTTGCAAGACCATGAGTCTTACAGCCTGTATTCTATTCCTAATGTAGGAGGCAAGAGCATTAGTGATACAAGGTCCTATTGTCAGTCCTAGTAGAAGCAGGACAATGGCTCCTGCTAATGCAGAGAGGAGTGTAGTCAGCCAAGGTATCCATCTTTTTATACCAATTTGTCTGTTGGTCCCATGCCTCCTCTCTCTCCTGCAACCTTTTTCTTACTAGTGACATGCTATTTCTTATTCTCGAATTATTAGTGTAAAAGCAACAAGTTTCTTCCAGGCCTCCTTGCTTCTGGAATAGAAATCCAGTCCTCTCCAATTTCGCAAGACCACCTCAGCTAGTAAGCCAGTCTAAAGATGTTTCTCATCGAGTTATGGAGCTTTCTAGTTCTTTTCAATCTTTGTTTAGCTGGTGTGTTGGGATTTTAAAGTTCTCTGTCCCTTTCACTCGAGCTGTAGTCCCTATGGCTGCAGATCCAGCTATACTTATCCCCAGTAATGCTAGGATAAGCACTGGGACCCATTTGGTGTTTATAAGCATGCTCTTAAAAGAGATGCCCAGTTGTTCACATCCTCCCTCCCCCAAGTAATAATAGACTTGGGGAATAATATGGACTAGACCACATAGGTCTGAGGTTTTAGTCAGAAATGTGGAGTTTATGCATGGAGTTATTCTGGAAATGTAAGGAAACCAAGCTCTATGTGAGGCCTTGCACAGGTCTCCAGCTCCCAGTCCTGAGAGAACTTGGGTGGAGTGGCAGGAGTCCCAGTAAGGGTAATTCTGTACGTTGAACAATGCTGATGAAAACAAGGTCCAGTTCCTTGCAAGTCTCTCACAGTTTTGGTTCTTTAGGCTCTTGTCTCCAGCTGCAGAGTCTACTTAGCCTTACAGAGATGTTAAGAATTATATCAAGGTAGTGAATGCTTCTTCCTATAAAAGTGTTTATTGCAATTCCTACATAATATGGAGTGCTGTGTTGAGACATAGCCAGCAGTCTTTTGTGATCTTGGGGTGAGTACTGTTCATGAATTGAAACACAGCATCTAACACTCCTAGAAGGAGTTTTGGGGACAAACTATAAGGTCCTAGCTCATGAGACTTTTCCTTCTGGGTTACTGCTGGTGGCTTGGAGGGTTGGGGAAGACTTGGGGCCCTCGGGGGCTGGATGGGTGGAAGACCGAGGAGTAAGGCCCAATTGGGGCCGATGGGTTTAAATTCTTTCTTGGGCTCAAATTGCTGGATGGTAAATGCTATCCCAATGTCCCAAGTTACATTAGAATACAGCCTGAGGCCCCATGTGAGACCTCCTGCCCACCCTTGGTCATCCTGCTGCCACTTAAGTATCTGGATAGACACTACATTGCAAGTTCCTATTTGGGTGCATAATGAAGGTTTTCTTTCAAAAAATATCAAGAGATCACGGTTGCTTTTCCAGGGAAAAATGTTCTTACAACTCCATATCACAATGAAAGTTATTTCCTTTCTCACAATGGTTCTTGCCTATACTGGGACAGAGATAGTACTGTATACCTCTTAGTCTCTTTTCAAGATTAAGATTTCCACATCCACACCAGGAAGTACAGTAGTACTTCCAAGTACATCCAAGTCCTTCCTTTCATGTGATGGTCTGCAGAGCTCAAAAGTTAAAACAGGCTGGGTTATGTTATGAATTCTGCTCACTAATCCCCCCTCTTTAGTTCTTGTTAACTCCCGAGTATCATTCACAGGCATATGAGGGCTGCAAGACCAAAGCCCATCTAGTCAAGCAAATAATACCATAATCAATCCCATATGAGTATTAGTGTTAGTGGATCTTCTGAAGCTTGGATTCACCATCACAATTCTGGGTCTGGGTGTGCTTTCCTAATTTGATAGTGATATATCTAATAGCATTTCCCTACCACTTTCATTGCCATTGGGGTGGTGAGAACAACTTGTAGTGGTCCTTCCTACTGGGCTTCCAGGGTTCCAGGTTGGTGCCTCTTTACCCAGACTGAGTCTCCCGGGTGCTCACAGTTCTGTTCACCAGCAGTAGAGATCAGGGCCGGGTTGGTTTTTTTGGTGTGCTGCCTTTATGGTTTTCCTGTATATGCCAGGCTGATGTTTTTAACATCTGTAATGCCTTGAGGAAAGACTGAATGTTAAGTTCAGCTAGCCTGCCATCTCCTAGCTCAGGGATCACTGGCCGGGGTCTCCAAAACATTATCTCAGTGGGAGTGACTCCTTTTACATAGGGTGTGCACTGAATGCACAGAAGGGCAAAGAAAAGAAGATTCACCCAATGTTTTCCAGTCTCTAGGTAGTAACTTACTTAAAGTCTTCTTTAAAGTCTTATTTATCCTTTCTACCCATCCTGAACTCTGGGGCCTATACATGCAACGTTATTTCCAGCTTATGCCCAGGACCTTTGCCAACTCTTGAGTTATCAGGGCGATGAATGCCAGGCCATTGTTGGACCCTGTCTTTAAAGGTAATCCAAACTGTGGGACAATTTCATTTCAGAGTTTTTTTACTACTACTACTTGTGCTATTTCGGATTTTGTAGGGTAGACCTCAGTCCATCTGGAGAAGGTGTTAATAAAAACTAAAAGATATTTGAATCCATATTGGGAATGGCCTACCTCAGCAAAGTCCACTTCCCATTGTTCCCCTGAGAACTCACTGTGGAGTCTGGTCCCTAGAGGCATCTTAGTTTCATTCCCAGCCTTCACCTGGGCACATGGTTGGCAGCAAGACACCAACCACTGAGCTACTTTCCTCAGATGGGTGATATAGAAGTCCCTCTGGAGAAGTTCTATCAGTTTAGTGCCTCTCATGTGGGAGCAGTCATGGATTTGATGCACAAGCTCCCTTCCCAAGTGGTCTGGAATGAGGACATGCTGATCACGCAGAATTATCTAGACATAGGGCTCTTTGGAGGCATGTAGCTTATTTCCTAGTTCTCTCTCTCCCAGGGTGTATGCTGGAGATTCAGGTAGTGCCAGAGGAGCAGGGGCAGGAAGTATTTTGAGTGGTTCAAGCAGCTCTCCCATGAGCTCTTGCACTGTGCAGTCAGCTGAAGCATTTCCTTTAGCAGTGGGGCAGACTTCAGCCTGGTGCACTCAGCAATGAATACCACCACCTTTTTGGGTAGCCATATGGCTTCCAGGAAAGGTAGTATGTTTCTCTAGTTCTTAATTTCTCTGCCTCTAGAGGTCAGGAGCCCTATTTTCTGACATAGAACCCCATAAATGTGTATTGTGGCGAAGGCATACCTGCTATCAGTATAGATGTTGATTGTTTTTTCCTTTCCCCACTGCAAGGTTTGGGTTACAGCAATCAGCTCTGCCCACTGAGCAGAACTTCCATGCCCCAGAGCTCGGACCCACATAACTTGATCTAAGGTCACTACTGTTGTTCGAGCATACCTCAATTCCTGTGACATGTAGCTGCTTTCATTGGTGTAAGGTTCTCTGCTCCTGCCTCAGACCATGGCTCATCCTGGAGGTCTGGTTGGAGGCTCTGTAGTGTCTCCAGGATATTGGAACAGAAATGCATGGGCTCCTCAGAGTTATAATCAGGGAGTAGGGTGGCAGGGTTGAGTGCAAATGTCTTCAAGAATTTTGTCTGGGAAGGGTCCAATAAGAGGGCCTGGTATTTGGTTATTCTAGTATTTGACAGTCACCTATCTAGGGAGCTTCAGAGCAGGGCAACTATGGAATGGGGGGCTATAATTTGGATTTCCTGCCCTAGTGTCAATTTTGCAGCCTCTCACACTAAGAGGGTAGTTACAGCTATGGCCCTTAGGCAGTTTGGCCATCCACCAGCAACTGGATCTAGTTTCTTGGACATATAGGCTACAGGCCTATTTCATGATCCCAGTTTTTGGTTCAGGACCCCCTTTGAAATTTGCCTGGGCTCTATCAGGTGTAGTTGGAAAGGCTTTTGGAGATTATGGAGTGCTAAATCAGTGGTTCTTACTAAGACTTGTTTCAAATGTTCAAAATCCTTGGCTTCCTCCTCTGCCCAGCGTAGCTCACTGTCTGTTCCCCCAGTGATGGCTTATAAAGGTTTCTCAATGACTGCAAAACTGGGAATCCACAATCGGTAGTAGCCTACTGCCCCCAAGAATTCTCTGACATGCTGCTTAGTCTTGGGTTGGAGAATGTGTAGGATTGCTCAAATTCTGGTTTTGGACAGTGCCTCCCTTCCTCCCCTTAATTCATACTCCAGGTATGTAGCTTTCTGAGAGAATACCTGTGTCTTTTTGGCTGAGACTCAGTAAGTAACCCAGGGTGTAGAGAGTCATTAATAAGTCACAGGTGGTACTCTGGCATACTGTCAGGTCTTTGGCTGCCAGCAATAGGTAATCCACACACTGGAGGAGAGTTACTTCTGGATGCTGGCTCAGGAAGTCAAGGATGTCTTGGCTAAGGCCTCATGGAACAGAGTAGGTGAGTTTTTGAATCTTAGGGGGAGCTTGGTCCATGTTAACTGCCCCATGAAGTTTCCCTCTGGGTACACCCATTCAAAAGCAAATATGGGTTGACTCACCACAGCTGTCAGGAAAGAGAAGAAGGCATCCTTTAAATTCAAAACCACGTAGTATCAGTGGTCTGGAGGAAGCAGACTCAGGAGGATATATGGGTTGGGCACAGTAGGGTGGATGGTTTCCACCCCCTTGTTTACTTCCCATAAATCGTGGACAGGTCTGAAGTCATAAGTTTCCTGTTTCTGGACCAGCAGCAAGGGTGTGTTCCAGGCTGACTAGCAGGGACTCAAGATCCCAGCATCTTTCAACCTTCTGATGTGAACTGCTGTGCCCTTCCTGGCCTATAGAGATATTGGATATTGTTTAACTCCTACAAGTACAGCTGAGCTTAGGAGCTGAATCACAGTGGGAGCATGGTGGGCAGCCAGTCCTGAGGGACAATTTTCTGCCCAGACTCCAGTAATTTCCTTGTGCAGCTGTGTCAGGAGAACATGTCCTGTAGGGGAGATCTCTTCACACAGGAAGTGGTATTCTTCTGACTGAGGGCAAGTCTGAAGAATCAAAGATGGACCTTGCAGAGAAGGGTTGGTAGTTACTTTTGACTCCCTATCTCCCAAAGAAATTGTGGCTTGTAGTTTTGGAGTAAGTCTCTTCCCATCAAGGGTATGGACATCCTGACCTCAGCAGGAAAGAGTGGGTGACAATTCCTGTTCCTAAATTAGTTATTCTAGTCATGATCCACAGATGTGATTCAGTTTTTCCTGTAGCTTCCTGTATGATTCTTTAATAGTTTGAGAGTGGGCCTGCCGTCTGGCTTAACACAGAGCAGATGGCTCCAGTGTCCACAATGAAGTATATTGGTTGGCCCACTACATCCAAATTTACCATGAGCACCTGAGACTAGCAGTCTGGAGCCCAGGCCCATTCACTCCAGTTCTAGAATGGGGTCCATAGGAGTTAGTCAGCTGGCTCCTCTTTTTCTTGGGACATGAGTTTTTCCAATGTCTGATTTCTTGGCAGTAGGCACACTGGTCTCTGTTCATTTGGTTCCTGTCTCTCTTCCTCTCTTCTTCCCCTTTCTTTTGTCTTCTGCCTCTTAAATCTTTGGTACAATCCCAGTTCTGCAGGGCGGTGAATAGTACCTGGGCTACCTTCTTTGACTATTGGGTCTCTGGGTCATCTCTGTTGTTAAATACCCATTGGGCCAACTCTACTAGCTCAGATAACCTTTCCTCAAACCTTCTATCAGGTTTGAGGTTATCAGATAACCTTTCCCTCAAAACCTTCTATCTTTTATAATTTTTTACAGATATCTGGGGCTTACTGGAAACAAAGGCAATATTAATAACCTGTCTGTTTGCCAGAGCCTGGGAGTCTATTGGAGTATAGTGGTGGTAAGCCTCTAGGAGGAGCTCCAGGAACTCAGCTGGGCTCTCATCTGCCTTTTGAATTGTTTCTCTCACCTTTGATAGGTTAGTGGGTTTTCCAGCTGCTGCCAGTATGCTCCTGAGGAGAGTCTGGCAGTAATTGTTGAGAATCTTCTTATCTTCATCTGTGTTGGGTTCCCAGTCTGGGTGAAGGCAGGAAAGAACCAAGTTCGGGGGGGGGGGAGGGAGGTCCAAAGTGGGTTGTCCATCTGGCTTTAGAACAACATTTAGGCTTCCCTAACAGTTCTATCTTGCTCCTGGTAAGTGAAAAGCATCTATAGCAACTGCTGACAATCATCCAAAGTTGGTTGATGAGTAAGGAAGATTGTCTCTAAGAGTGAAATTAACTCATGTGGTTGCTCTGAGAAGGAAGGGTTCTGTAATTGCAATTACACAAATCACTGGTAGAAAAGGGAATATATACCATAAATGGTTGGATGTCTATCCCTAAGGAAGGACATGCAACCTGGCATAAGGGTAACACTGGGGCTGGGGGTGAAGTAGTGGATATGGGGGGATCTAACTTGGGATGGGGAAACTGGGAAGGATGTCCACTATGAGTATACAGAGGACTATGCATTTGGCTTGAGTCAGAAAAGGGGCTTCCTCTGCTGGGGGAAGTTGGGGAGAGAAGGGTGAAGGAGGAAGAGGTTCTGCTATCAAATCTACAGCCTTTCGGTTCTCAGTGGGTTCAGGGAGTACCAGCTGAGCCAGTTTCTTTGCCCCTTATATACTCCCCCCACCCTCCCAGTCTTATTCCTCTCCCCTTCTCCCCCTTCCTGGCCCTTTTCCCATGGGTTTGTGTGAGAAGAAAATTTCCAGCTTTTGAGCCTTTTGTATAGGACTTAAGATAGGATGGGCTTTCTATAATTCTGTCCATCCAGACTTGAATATAAGAGATTTGATCAGGATGGCTCGGCTTCCCAAAGATTATCCTCTGGACCCCATAGGCTAATGGTAAATAGGTGCTGCCACTTGAGGCCATCCCACTTCAAAGGTGGGCCACTCTTGCTCACAGAATTTTTGGAGATCAAAGGCACTGACCTAATACCCCACCCACAGGCTCTTTGCTGAAAGTCAGAAAAGTTCTTAAGGAAGCAAGAGGTGGGGGACTTGGTAAGTTTGCAAGCTCCCTGACCCATGTTTTAAACTATCCTGTCTATAGGGGGACACTGAAAGCTTTTAATCTTTTGGCTGAGTATAGCATAAGCTTTTTCTATAAGAGGTTTTAAGAAAGTGAGTTCTGCTAAATCGTGGAGAGAGGCCACTTGGGATGTTAAGGCCTTGGACTTAGGATGGGGTAAGCAAGATACTTTATTTGGTCAGGGCCAGATGCAGAAGAGGGGCTCCCAGGACCTGGATGGATGATGAAGAAAATAATGGGCAAGATATTCCCAGAGGTCAGAACACCTTTTGGGTATTCCATGATAGGCTTTTAAAAGAATGAATACCCTTCTTACTATATCTTACTATATCTACCAGTTTAACAGAGTGGCATCTCCACAAATCTCCTCTCTCTATAAATTGGCAATTTAGATTTATAGGAAAAATAACAGGGTAATAGAAGAGATGGACCAGTAGGTCAACCAGGTGTGAATTCTGGAAACACCACAGGATGATCACATACCAGAAGTCAGACCAGCTATTCTCACATGGTTGATGACACCCAAGTTGATCACACTCTGGCAGGTGCCAGAGATAAGACCCATGTCCAGTTAGACCCCTAACATGACAACATTCTTTATTATGCAGATCAAGAAAACAGCAAAAACAGCACTGTATAGTAGGTTTGCAGAAGAGGCAAGAGTCTGGATGGTACAGGTTGCAGAAGAGCTGCCTAATTTGGGGAGACAAAGTTTTCCCTAATTTTTGTAGAGTGATGGACACAGGTGCAGGTGGGGCATTAAACTCAATAGAAGTTGAGGAAGGAGAAGAAGGAGACCACTCATGGTCAGGATGTACTGGCTAGCTAGAGCTACATGTTCTTTGAGAGTTCAAGTGGCAAGGGCACTAGAAGCCAGCCCTTCTAGTGGGAGATAATAAGGAAAAGGATAATAAGAAGGATAATAAGAAAAAAGTTCTAAAAGAGGCTCTGAAAGCCTTGGACATTAAGATTCTGGTGCACAAGTTCAGCAAAGTATCTGATCTTTGCCTAGAGAACAAGAAGGCTAGGTAAGAGGGCACCTTGGCTCTTAATCTGACTAATAAGGTGCAGAGTGACACATAAGGCAGAGGAGAAACTAAGAGAAGAGCTCCGTTTCCTCTGGGGTGAATTCCAGCAAGGTTCTCTGATACACTAGATCTGTAACCTAGGAAGGGATGTGTTCCACAGAAGAAGAACAAGAACAAGAACAGGGGTGAGTCCACTCCTCTAATAAGCATCTAAGGAAGAGGGCAAATTTCCAGGACAGATAGGGACCCCAGTCAAAACTCACACAGAACTGAGGGATAGGGACAAACATGTGCACACCGGCTTTCTAATACCTTGTCTGCCCTCGTTTCCAGAGGAACAGAAGACCCTATCTTGGCATAGGTGGGACATATGATTCCCATTCCAGGTTAGAGGCCCCTGTGATGAGAGAGTGATTTGCTGTTAAGTCATAGGATCAGGTCATAGGATGGCAAGCAGGGGGATCACTACACAGAAAAGACAGGACACTGGGGCAGAGACAGACACTAAACGAAAAGGTCCAGAACTCAATTTTTTAAAGAAGCAACCCCCATTCAGCCACAGAGTGCTTTTTCCAGACTCACTGGTGAACAGAGACCTGACGACTCCCTCAGATGTTGTTTTGGTTTTTAGTTTATGTAGTGTAGATTGGGTCCTGACTTTACACCTGAGGCTGAGGGATGTCATCTCAGTGGCCACCCCCTGGGGGAGAACTGGTCCCATACCAGAGCACTCCTGTGAGTCTTAGCCCTGGGCTGGTGCCTGAAGGAAATCTCGCTGGGGCCTCCAAATATTATAAGACAGATGTGAGATATCAAGACCCAGAGCCAATCAATATAATGCCAATAGGAAGTCTTTACTAAAACTACTGATTGGCTGGCTGTCCCCTCAGTATAGGGAACAGCACAGACCACTGGGACAGTTTATATGAGGTAGGCTGATGCAATATTGGAGTGAGCTTGTGAGATCAGAAAATTGCTGAAGCAGGTATTGTTTAAACATTTACAGTATGTACAGTAAAAATAATCACAGGCAGACATTCAGTCACATTGGTCTTAGTCATTTCTTCTAACAATATCTTTCTAACCATAGGTCTGGTTGGGCTTGTTGGGCCCCTCAGTATGGTGAGGTTCTGGAGAGTAAATAGGAGAAGTGGGGATCCACTTCTGTAGCCCAGACTTCTTGTCTCCACTGCCTCTGCTTCCCTTTTTTTCCATCTGCCTCTTTTAACATTTCATTAAACAGTAAACAGTTTATTACAATTTCTTACACACTTATACTCATCTTAAAGTCAAACCTAATGTATAATGCTTTCTACTGTTTATCATTTATTAATCTTTTTGTTATCTGTTTTACCTATTCCTAAACTGTTGTTAAGCCTCAGTAACTTCCCTAAACTCCTGGTAAGCAGTCTCCCTCCCCCTTCCTGCTATTGATCGTGTCTTGCTGATTTAGCAAGAATTTAAGGGTGAAGCAAAAAGGAAGGCAACAAAGGTGGGGGGTGAGCGTAACAGGATTTTTATCTCATCTCAACATGACCCCAGCATCCACAGACTTCCTTGGCTTGGTGTGAGCCAGCTAGTGGAGGTCTGCAGCTGTGATGGAGATTTGGAGATAGAACACGTTGTTTCTGGGTGGCAGGTGTCATGCACACAGCCATGTGCATGGTCATGAGTACGGTGGAGACCGCATTACAACTGCCCCGTCATCATTACAATCACTGTTGACTAGCTTTGCCACACTTCTGTGTTTAGCTTTCAGTCAGAGGAAGCCAGGCCTCATAAATCAAGCTGCATATGACAAGACAGAAAGGAAAGCGACAGGATTTGCATTATCTGCTGGGAGGGACCATAGAAAAGAGCTTAATTAGAAATTAGGAGTGACAGGTCGAGAACACATGTTTTTGTTATTTTGTTATTGTTGCACCCAGTTCCTTTCCCTCTGTGGCACAGAGGACATGTGCCTTCAACCTGCACAAAGCCACATAATCACTGCACACGGGGGGGCGCGCAGAGGACCTCAAGGACGAGAAGATCACTGGCTGTCTCTTTGGCAAATAACTGCAGGATGGCCTTGTGTATGTCATATTTATAGGTGTCCTCCAGAACTAGACAAGGGGGTTAGGGCCACAGAATGTCAGGCTGTGAATGGGCAAGGCAGGGGTGGAATTGGACGTAGACAAAGCGGAACTCAGTTGAGAGCTGACCACCCCGCAAAAGACAAAATGACAAAAATACATCATTCCATGTAAAATGGAATTTTCTTTAATGAGGAGCAATAGCCAAGTTTTCATTGTGGAAATAAAATTCAAAAGTCCAGATTGTTGTAAACATGATTTTCCACTAGTGCCAAAAAGGAGAACACACACGTGTTTGCATGAAAAGGGCTTAGAGGGAATTCTGAAGACTGCTGAAATTTACAGTCTTGGGGGCCCTTTCTCTGGGCAGCTTTTGGGCAGTGCAGCATTGGGGTGGTTAGATCAGCACACACTCAAAGCAAGATGTAAAGGAGCTCCCAGTAAACGGGGATATTTCATTTAAGACACACACAGAAATCAGCATAGGTGATATTCACAACTTCAAAAATAAATGCAGTAACTTCAGTTGATAATACATCAACACATGTTAACAATCTCGCTAGATGTGGTAAAGGCAATATTGCAACTTTAGTGGGGAAGAAAATCTGCCTGGACAAATGGCAGTGTTTTGAGAGTCACAGTTCACCCCAGGGAACTGTTGGTATAGGCTGAGGGCACCTTCAATTACTAGATGCTTGGACAGTCATTGCCCTGGTGGCTTTGAACTTTCAGGCTTTAAAATCTGATTTCTTGAAACATAAAGCAGGAGACAAAAGGATTCAGAGATAACAGCAAAGCCAAGAATGCAGTGGTTTTCCTCCTTCCTTTTTTGGTTGTTTGCTTGGAGTAAAATGGCAACCACTTGCAACCTGAGACTAAAGGGGATCATTCTGAGGTCCCAGAGGAACGTGTTAATGAACAGAGTAGATCTAATCCAACCAGCCATAAACACAAACCTCCGCTAATTCACATGGGGCTTGCCAAGCGAAGTTGGTGGGCTCTTTGTTCAGGAGAGGAGAACAGCTGAAATTTCCATTCTTTCCATAAGTTGCCAAATATTTACACAGACATACACATTCACACATTATGTGGGTTTATGTGTGTGAATATGCAAGCCAAGAGAAGGATTAGATGATTCAGAATCAGAATGATAGAAACTGGGAATGATAGAAACTGGGTATGTGATTCTTTTAGAACAAGCGTGTGTGTGTGTGTGTGTGTGTGTATGTGTGTGTGTGCGCGCACACATGTGCAAACATGGAATTTTTATTTTTGTGTGTGTTTTTATTTATTTTTTTTTTTGGCTTGGGTTGCATTTGGACCTGCCACCTCCAGTATATGGGGCCAGCACCCTACTCCTTTGAGCCACAGGTGCCGCCCCAAACACTAAACTTTTAATCTTAGAATACTTAAGTTTTAATCTCTGTTCAATGAGTTATTTAAATGCTCTCATTTCAATTTTCTTTTTCTTTTGTGAATTGGATTTAATTAGCAATGCCCAGTTCACATATTTTTAAATAATTAAATGTCCCAGAGCTGATCAGCCCTGACTACAGCTCAGTTGGCCAGCAAATTGGAGCAGTGGGGCAGGTGGGTCAGAGGGTGTCAGCTGGACCGTGAGGAACTGACCCGCATATGAGGATTATTGGAACATGGCAGAATGGCTTCTGTGCTGCATCAAATACCAACCTCAAGAACCGGTGATCTGTGGTTCTGGATTTGGAGGTCTCGCTGATAAATTAACTCAGCCCCAGGTCTTTGACTACAGTGAGATACCCAATTTTCCCCAAAGTACAGCTCCAGGTCATGCTGGTCGGCTGGTGTTTGGGATTCTGAATGGCAGAGTCTGTGTGTTGACGCAGGTTCCATGCTGGTACCTGCTCTGGAAGGTGACATTCCCGGTAAGGATTTTCCAGCTTATAGGTGTGGACACCCATGTGGTTATCAATGTAACTGGAGGGCTCAGCCCCAGGTTTGAGGTTGGAGATATCATTCTGATCTGTGATCACATCAACCTAACTGGTTTCTGTGGTCAGAACCCACTCACAGGGCCGAATGGTGAAAGGTTTGGAGTTTGTTTGCCCTCTGTGATCCCCGTGACCAGACCATGAGGCAGAAAGGCTCTCAGTGCCTGGAAACAAACCGGGAGGAGTGAGCACTGCAGGAAAGCACCTGTGTGATGTTGACCGGCCCCAACTTTGAGACTGGCAGAGTGCCGTCTGCTGCAAAAGTGGGGGTAGATGCTGTTGGCATGAGCACAGTACCAGAAGTGACAGCTACACAGCCCTGTGGACTTCGAGTCTTCAGGTTTTCACTCATCACTAACAAGGTTGTCATGGATCACAAAAGCCTGGAGAAGACCAATCATGGGGAAGCATTAGAGGCTAGGAAACAGGCAGCACAGAAATTGGGTGTTTGTCACCACTCTTGTCACCAGCATTCCCCTCCCTGGCAGTGCCCATTGATCAGCCCTGAGTCTTCTGTCATCTCCCATATTAGATCCAAGTAGCTGCTACCTGCTTTGTCCCTACTGGGGTCACTTGCCTCTGCCCTCGAGTAGTAGCAGAAAGGAGCTAGTGATTCCTACCCTCCACCTTCCCTTCCTTCTCCCACTGTACCCTTCTGGTGCCAGGTCTTTTGCTCAGTTGCCTTCTCAAAGCAGTTTCCACCCCTTTTCTTCCCCAATAGCTGGAGCTCAAGCCCTACCACACATCTGTGGATAAGCCCGGGATTTGACTTGGGGCTTCAGACTCTGCACCGTAGTGACCATCAAGGTTCTCACATAATACTTTCACATTCCTGGGGGCTCCGTTCTACCTCACCTAAAATGCTAGCAACCAAACAGGGACCAGCCCCATGCCTTTTATACTTCATTAAACACCATGATGGTCTGAGAATAAAGAGAAAGATTAAATTAAAAAAAAAAAAGAATTAAATGTTCCTAGGTGAATGCCTGCCCCTAAAAGGTATGCAATCAAATTCAGCTAGTGTCTTTAGTAATTTTGTCTGTTTGTAGGCAATATCTGAGTAATATTCTACTACTTTATAGAATTATTTATAATATTCCCAGGAGGAATATTCCCAGGAGGAGGTTGCAAAGATGTATATCATTAGAATCAAAGGCAGCACCCATAACTCAGGGTAAGGCACTGGCCACATACACTGAGTCTGGTGGGTTCGAACCTGGCCCAGACTAGCTAAACAACAATAACAACAACAATAAAATAGCTGGGCATTGTGGTAGGCACCAGTAGTTCCAGCTACTTGGGAGGCTGAGGCAAAGAGAATTGCTTAAGCCCATGAGTTTGAGGTGGCTGTGAGCTGTGACGCCACGGCACTCTACCCAGGGCAACAGTTTGAGACTCTGTCTCCAAAAAAAAAAAAGTGCAACATCCTCCCCTCCATTATTTTCTTTTTCTTTGTTAAACATAATTGAAGATTTCTTTCACTGTTGTACAATTTTGGGATGAGGAACTTCTACCCCATAATTTAGCCCTTCAAGTAATTTCCTGGAGCCCACATAGCTAAAGGGTAAACCAAGAAGTTTATACTTCGCATTCAACATTTTAAAGTACATTCTTTAAACTGTTTTATTTTATTTATTTTTTTGGAAATTGTGGTAAAACATACATAATATAAGCTTTACCATTGTAACCACTTTAAGTGGACAGTTCATTGCCATTAAGTACACTCACTCTATTGAACAATTATCAGTATTTCCAGAACTTTATCATTATCCCAAACACAAATAATGACTTTCTATTACACACTCCCTTCAGCCCTGGACATGATTATGCAGAGGGTCTTTTTTTTTTTTTTTTTTTTTTTTTAGAGACAGAATCTCACTTTTTTTGCCCTTGGTAGAGTGCCATAGCGTCACAGCTAATAGCAACCTCCAGCTCTTGAGCTTAGCCAATTCTCTTGCCTCACCCTCCCAAGTAGCTGGGATGACAGGCACCCACCACAACGCCCAGCTAATTTTTTGTTGCAATTTGGCTGAGGCCGGGTTTGAACCCACCACTCTCGGCATATGAGGCTAGTGGCCTACTCACTGAGCCACTGGCCACAGGTACCACCTGATGTCAAGGGTCTTTAATGTGCTTATTGGATATTCATATATCTTTTGATTTATTATTTATTTATTTTTAATTTATTATACAGTACAAGCTCTGCTGGATTGAAGATGTGAAAGCAGGAGTCTGAGAGGTGTTTGTGATGTGGCCCAGGGGACTGGGTAGCTGTGCAGGATGAGGAGGAGAGAAGAGAGTCAGTTTCTGGTTTGCTTAACTTGGTAGGTCCTAGTTCCAATGGCAAAGAGAAGCATCGCTCAAACAGTGTCAAGTTAGGAGGAGCCACAGCAAATCCCAAGCTCAGTGTTATCATGTTGAGTTTGAGGTGCTGTGTGAGGCTCATAGGTGACTGACCCTGCAACAGTTCAACTGCCCGGCTTAGGGCTCAGCATGGTGCAACTGGAGCATGAACCTGGTTTCATTCTAGACCTTGGGTCTCAGGAATGTTACCTCTGGCCTATTGTCAGTGGCAGCACATCTTAGTGCAGTTACTATACCAAAGTACCATAAACTGGGTGGCTTATAAAACAACAGAAATTCAGCCCTCACACTTCTGAAGGTTGAAAGCCTGAGATCAGGGTGCCAACACTATTGGTTCCCATGGGGGCACTCTTCAGAGCTGCAATCCGTCATGTTCTCCTTGTACCCTCATATGCCACAATGACAGCTGACAGCTGAAAGCTACGGTACCCTCTGGGACCTCTCATTAAGGGCACTAATCCTATTCTTCAGGGTATACCCTCGGGACCTAATCACCTTCTAAAGTCCCACTGTCTAATACCACATTGGGGGTAAGAATTTCAACATAAAGGAGGAGGGGACACATTCAGTTAATATGTTATAAGGGAAAGAGGCTGAATGTGAACTCAAGACGCCTTGATTTGAATTCAGTTGTTTTCACTTCACAAATTAGTTAAGGGTTTTAGCCAAGGCATTTAACTTTCAGAGCCTCAGTTTTCTCATCTATAGTTTGGGATGATGCTATCTGCTCTGCTTGTCTTGGTGATCTGTGAATGCTCTTACTTTAGAAATGTAAGTTTTGTTTACTAGGTGTAGAATATAAATGTCTTAACATAATAACTAAGAAAATGCCATGAAGGCTATGTCAACCAGTTTGATAAAAACATTTCAAATTGTATATAAAACCAGCACATTGTACCCCATGATGGCATTAATATACACAGCTATGATTTAATAAAAAAATTGGTTCAAAAAAAAAGAAAAAAAGAAATGTAAGTTTTGGAAGAAACACCTTAGTGAAAAGAATACCTGTTTCAGTCCTACAACCTGGGCTCAAGAACTGGCTGTGTGGCCTCTGGGAAGGAAATCAAAGCCTGGTTGTTAAGTAAAATCATGATAGCTATGAACAGCTAATATCTGTTGTGGTGAAGTCAAATTACATAACTGGTAAGACAGTGATTTAAAAACTCTAACATGAAATTACTGTTATTACCATCCTTGTGATTATAAGTCCGAGTAATTTTTACATGGCCAAAAAAAAAAATGATGAGATATCCACAATCTTTTATTCAGTCCCTCCTTGTACTATTACCTAACTTTATGAGTTAGATGGTCTGGACTGGGGATGTGGTCTTCTATCTAGTAAAATTTTCTTTGACATAAAAGGAGGCTCCTAGGGCCAAACTCACAGAGATATAATTCTTTCTCTATCCATATTGTTTTCTAATGGAATAAGTTACATTAGACATTGTATTGTATAATATATACATATAAATGGTACAGTATTTATAAAAGAGGCAGATATTCCAGATTAAATTCCAGGTTTGAGGTGTTTTATTCTGTTTGCTTGTTAAATTTGAAATATATAGATCTGAAATCCTGGTGAAGTTAATTGACACAAGATTGTCATGATATACACACAGACACATTCATTTGAATATATCGTTCCTGAGAAGTACTTTTTGGTTTGATTCTCCTTCAACTTGCAGAAGTTTTACTGCTTGTCTCTTAGCTTTTTTTTTACATTTCTCTTCCCACTATTCAATTACACAGGGGTTTTCATCTTGTGTGAGGTATTTGGAATGAAATGTTAGAGGCCTTGCTTTCTCTCTCTTGATGAGTAGCGTCTGCCTGACAATTAATCAGAACACGGTGATCTATTTACAACCAACAGCATTTAATCATGTGTGTGACAGAGGGAAGAAGAGGTGTTGGAGTTCCACACTTTTGTCTTCGTGTTTCCTTCCTCTCCTGCTCTGTGCAGCTCACCAAGCCACTTCTCACCCTCTTCATTAGTTTGCTAAAATTTATATTGGTGCTGGTGGGGCTGCAAACTAATATAACCTTTTCAGAAGGAAGTATGGAGAATCCTCAAAGAACTCAAATTAGACCTCAAATTTGATCCTGCAATTCCATTACTAGGCATCTACCCAGAAGGAGAAAAATCCTTTTATCACAAGTACACTTGCACTAGACTGTTTATTGCAGCTCAATTTACAATTGCCAAAATGTGGAAACAGCCTAAATGCCCACCAACCCAGCAATGGATTAACAAGCTATGGTATATGTATACCATGGAATAAAAAAATATGGAGACTTTACATGCTTTATATTGACCTGAATGGAAGTGGAACATATTATTCTTAGTCAAGCATCACAAGAATGGAGATGCAAGAATTCTGTGTGCTCAATTCTGATATGAGGACAATTAATGACCTAGTATACAGTGGGGGGTGGGAGAAGGGGAGAGCAGAGACAGGGAAGGAGAGAGGGAGGGGATGGGGGAAGAGAAGACCAGAGAGAGGGAAGGAGGGAGGTGGGTGGGGGATCAAGGTGTGGGACACAGCTACAAGAAGGACTTTACCTAACAAATGTGATCAATGTAACCTAGTTCTTTGTACCTTGAATGAATCCCTAGCAATAAATAAATAAATAAATATAATAATAATAAAAAAAGAAAACATACAAACAAAAACATCTCAAAAATCCATTGAAATGTGTGTAAAAATTGTTGGCTGACTGTGAGAAGCTTAGGAGACCAAGAAACACTGATAGCAAATAACACTGAAATAGTTAGCAAAAGCTCAACTGAAACTCTTGGCCAACAACCCACCACTTGCATCACAGCAACGCACCAGCTCACACAGCAGCACTGTCTGTGTGGGAGTTTTTAGTCAGGAAATAAGTGTATTGGAACAACACCCTTACTTACCTGATCTGACCCCCCCCCCAATGGCTTTTCTTTACCTGAAGACAAAGAAAATATTGAATGGAAGACATTTTGATGACATTCAGGGCATCAAGGGTAATATGATGACTGCTTTGATGGCCTCTCTAGGAAAAACAGTTCCAAAGTTGCTTTAAATGGTGGACTGGGTGCTGGTTTTGCTGCATAGCTTCCGAGGGAGCACTTCAGTGAGGCATGGAACACTTTTTAGGAAGAGTTCGTGAATTTAATTGTCAGACTCATGTAACTTTACAACTCAGCTCAAATGCTGGCTTTTACAGAGCTGTCCCTCCACGTTATGCAGGTCAACTTTCTGCAGTAATGGCCTGGGAGGCCAGAGAGGCAAAGAAGTGAGGACAGGTTGAGGGGCTGAACCGTCTGCCATGTTTGTCCCTGTGGGAGTGTTTGTGAACCACAGCACAAAGTCTGGTGGAGCCTAACAAACCCGACGGAGGTGGGGAGCTGGGGGCGACATCCATGCCCAGGAAAGGCTGTGAGCAGGGTCTGCTGCAGGGGTGATAGGTGTTAACCCACAGAGGAGGGGGCAAGCTCTGTGTGGGCTCCTTTTTGAGTCCTATTTCCCCAAGTAATTGCAGTGACCAGGAGAAGCATCTGACCTAAAGGAGACGGAATCGGAGCAGGTCATCAAGACCTGCTGCAGTTAGGGGGAAGGCCAGCACGGAATTCCAGCCCAGGACAGGCCGGTGGGAGGAGCTGCTGCGCGGGGGTTAGCATACTTTTGAGGTTAATGGAAGAGGCTAGAGCACCGTGCATAGAGTGAGTTTCCTAAGGGGTGGTTTTAAAATGAGAAAACTAGTTTAAAAATCTCTTCCCTTCTACCACACTCTTTCAAACACTGGAAAAAATAACACCACTGCAGACAAAAATCTTCCCTTTGACCTAGATCCAGGGTGGGTAATGCAGAGACACCTGCCGCCCCCGTGCGCAGCCTGTGCACGTCTGCTCTGGGCCCGCCGCTAGCACAGGGGCTCAGTTACTAGCACAGTGTCTGGAGCTTGGCTGAAAATACATTTTGAATTAATTTGAAATAGTCTTAAATACTTTAACTTCAAAAATTATTTATTTGAATTGAATAAAAAAATGAAACTTTGAGGCATTTAGTTTCCTATAGAACTTAAGACAACACCAGGAAATGAAGAGAATTTACTGTCTCTAAACTTGTATCGGTCCTCAACCTCAACTGTGGGGAGGATACCAGCCCCGCCCTCTCTCCACGAAAGCTGGTGTCTCTGCCAGAGGGCAGCAGGGGGGCAGTGGGGGGGGGCAAGGGGAGCAAGGGAAGACAGCAGACAGCAGCAGGAGGGAAGTGGGGGGAGCAGGGGGTCAGGGGGTCGGGGAGGGCAGCAGGGGACAGGGGAGGATAGCAGGAGTCAGCAGGGGAGGGCAGCAGAGGGCAGCCAGGAGCAGCAGGGGGCATGGGAGAGCAGCAGGGAGCAGCAGGGTTCAGGGAAGGGTAGCAGGGGCCAGCGAACCCAAGGGCAATTCCAGGTCTACTAGGAGACTCTAGTGTGTCAGCAGAGTCATTCAGTTGGTTTATGTAGATTATACCATGTAAAAAAACCAAATAATTAAAATAAAAAATACAGTTTTTGTCTTCAAGGAGCTGAGATTTATGTAGTAAATAAGCAGGGTTTTTAAAATTGACATAGCATCAATTTAGTTCAAATTCTTCTCAGTGAGTAGAGCCTCAATATGCAAAATTTATTAATTTATTCATGACTTCTTTTTATACAATATACTTGAGGGTTTAAAATGATACCTAAGCCATGAGAGAATAATGAAAAGATGCTTACTTTTCATTTCACACATTAGAGTAATAGTTTTGATTTTTCCATTTTTTTAAAACTATGACTAAATAAAAGGGAATGTGAATATTGAGGAAAAGAACTAAGAGCTTTAGATATCACCTTGCCTAAATTGATTGAGTTTGGCCCAATCTTATAAGAAGGAAGAGAAGGTCAGGCAGAGTGCCCTGAGCTGCCGGTGGAGGCCCACCCTGTTAGTGCAGGTACAAGAGAAATCTAACCATTGATAAAAGCAGTGCAATAATAACAACAGCAGCAGAGAAAATGAAACACCCTTTCCCATATTACTGGAACCATGTGAGATGTAACCTGAAAACTGGCTTTTACAGAGCTATCCCTCCACCGCACGCAGGTCAACTTTCTGCAGTAGTGGCCTGGGAGGCCATTGAAACAGACAGAAGGATGAAAACTGAGACCCTAGCAATGGGAAGATCTGACATTCACACAATAGGACACAAACTCACACATGATGACTCTTCCCAAGTCAATTAATAAAACAGAAGCCATAAAAATAGGAGCCTTGTTGTATATTTTAATTAGACCTGGTGATTCTAAGATCAGACAGAAAAGTGAACAAGAAGAGCCACACTTCAGCTCCTTCAAGGCAGCCCCTTCCCTCTCCCTGGATTACTGTGACACCTTTTCCTCTTGACCCTCCAAGAGTGGAGATGGCTGTCTACTGACGTCAATCCCTGGATGACTCAGTATTTCTCATCAGTTTCCTTATTCTTGTTTTTATCTCCAAAAATTGTTTCTCCTTTAAATTATCTTCATGGTATACATATACCACAGTTCATTAATCCATTCCTGAGTTGGTGGGTATTTAGGCTGTTTCTACATTTTGGCGCTTATAAATTGAGCTGCAATAAACAATCTTGGATGGAGGACTCTATCTAACAAATGCAAACATTGTAACCACATTCTTTGCATCCTCAAATTAACTAGAAACAATTTTAAAAATTATCTTCAGTGAAACATTGTTCAGTGAAATTATATTCCTGCTTGGAGTCAGATATTGCTGCTCAAACCTGTAACCCCAGCACTTTGGGAGGCCTTTGGAGGGGGACTGCTTGAGCCCAACAGTTTGAGACAACCTGGAGAGCATACCTAGATCCCATCCCTAAAAAGAGAATAACAACAAAAAAAAACAGGCCAGGCGTGGTGGCTCATGCATGTAATCCTAGCACTCTGGCAGGCTAAGGGGTGAATTGCTTGAGCTCACATTCAAGACCAGCCTAAGCAAAAAGTGAGATCCCCATCTCTGTTGTTTATAAACTTTATGACCAGATGTGGAGGGTTTGGAGAAAGAGACTGATACCCATAAGACCACTCACTCTGCCTACCTTCTTATTGAGAGAGTTATCGGGAGTGCATTCCTTCTGGTGGGAATAGCCATAAAACAACAATATAATATCTATATAATTTGTGCCAATTCTCAAGAAGTGAATATACATAATTATACCCCAAATAGTCTTGACATTAATCCTCTAGTTAATTATTCCCATGTCATTGGCCAACCAGCCAGTTTGTTAGGCACTGCCTATGAGTCTGTAGATCTTAAACAAAGTCCTCTGATTTTTCTGTAAATAAAGAAGTTATCCAGATGTACTGCTTAGTATTCTGCCCAGTGGGAAGATTTTGTTTCACCAGTATCTTTAAGAGATGCTCCTGAGGGGCTGTAGCATGTCCTGCCACTGTGACATGCAATGCTTATGCATACGTGAAATTGTTCTGGGAGTCTTTCATCTTTCCATTGGGAAAACCCCGTGAATCTCTAGGCAGGGTTTAGTGAGCTTGGTTTAAAGGCATTGGTAGGTCCATGGCAGACTAACTCACCTGCTAAAATTATTTCATTGTTTTTCTGAAACTGCTCAGTCCTGTCTCATATTCTATTTACAACTTTCATAGAGGCTTTTGTTTCTTCTTCCATGAGTTGTGAGTCCAAAGCCTCAAGCTACTCTTCCTTTTTAATTTATGAGTTTTCCAACTAAGAAGTACTCATTTCCTTTCTAAACTTCCATTACTATCATATTGAAGAAGTACTAAAATTTATCTCACACTTTATAACATATCACAGTCAATTATAATTTGAAGGATCATAACTGTTGTAAGAAACACATTACCAGTGTTTCTACCATTACCATTTACTTCTGCCAAGAAAAGTATGCATATGTTTTGGGGTTCCCATGGATCCCAACCTGAGACAGTGGTTGACAAGGGAGACAGGGCTGGAAAATCTAGGGGCTTCACACCAAACTTATAGCATGAAGTCTGCAATCCTAAAAAGGCATGCACTGGCTCACATGCCCACATGGCCTCCTGAAACAATGCAGCCACAGTCCTGCTTTTCAGGAGTCTTTTATTGAGTACAGAAAAAGAATAAACATGCAAGAATGCACAGCAGCCAAGGTTAAAAAATGACAAAGGGGAGATTATGGGTCCCAGGAAGGTTGAGTAAATGGTAATGGTAGGATAAACAGGGATTCATCTGAAGGGGCCAGATAATGCATGCAAGGAAGAGATGGGGGAGTAAAGCAAGCTTTGTATCTTCAAGCAGACATCTTAGCTTCCCTAATCTAAATTGCAGACTGTAGGTTTCAGCTCACTGGTACTGCTGATTCTTCCATGCAAGGATAGTCATGCAGACATTCTCCTGACTGGGCAGCCTCCAGATGCCTTTGTTTTTGATGAGGAGTACAGGGATGGCCCACCTTCAAGCTTTACCCTGAGTTAGAGGTCCCTTGGGGACTCAGCCTATTTAGTTCTCAGACATATATGAATGAAATATGATACCAGCCAGAGACTCAGACTGGGTCTGAGCCATTTGAAACCTGTGACTTACAGATGCAGAATAAGATGTCAGACTAGGGACATCTCTTTAGCAGCCCCTCATAGTGAGACTAGGAAGAGAGGATGCCAGCTACCTCAGGCTGGGGTGTGCTGCCCAGAAACATCACTCCAGGGCCACAGAGAAGCAGTGGGGGACTTCAGGAGCCAGTGAGGAGGTCAGGAGCAGCGGAAGACTGGCACAGAAGGCAAGTGCCTGGGGGCAGGCAGAGGCCATCCAGCTGTCGGATGGAAGGCTAGAGTCAGGGAAGGCCTATCCTAGAGTTGTTTTTTTGTTTTTTTGTTTATTTGTTTTAAAATCTGGGTGCTCACTTGAGCTGTCTTGGAAGGGCTTAAGTGAGGAAGTGAACTTAAATGCTGCCTGACATCCAGGAATGAACCACCCGGTGGGGTGGAGCTCTCATTAGTTCTGCTATTAGCAGGGTGACACCACTGTGGGAGGGCTGCCTGGGAGGAACTATTATTTCAGGGTTCAAGTGTGCAGCCTACTGAGATTGGGCAGCTGCCTTGGGGAAAGTTGAATGACCCAGCACCCCCAGGAAAGCCAGTTTGTTATCAGGGGTCCCTGTTTGAAAGATCATGGCATACCTCCTAAGAAATCTGGCAAGAGCTTTAGGATCCCAATGTTGTGGGAATTGAATGCTAGTGAAGCGACCAAGCTTTGATTGAGAGCAAATAAATCAGGAAGATGGGACTAGGTCTCTTTGGCAACTAGACAGTGGTTTCCAGCCCCCATCTTATACAGCAAAACCAGTGAGTGTTCTCCATCTCCAAACAACACAGTGCCAAGTGGTTTCCAGGCAATATATTACATTATAGACCTTTTTTCTCTTTTGTCCTGGCTTCTTTAATCACCAACAGTTGTCTAGGCAATGTATTCCTTTATATCTATATAAATTGAAAAAATTATATATACATATATACAATTTTTGTTTTGTTTTATTTTTACTTTTTCAGTTGTACTTTCCTTTCCTCAATACCAAGGGCTCCATTTCTGCTATGGTTTTCTGCTCCTTACATGCTTTTTTTTTTTCTTTTCTATTTCTTTTTTATCTCTTTTATTTTATCTTTTTTTATCTTTTTTAATCTTTTTTAATCTATCTTTATCTTTGTCTATCTTTATTTTATATTTTTTCCTTTTTTATCTCCTCTGGCAAAGATTTTTTTAGTTTCCTCATTTTTTCCACATAAATTTCTCAAAAACAAGTAAAATATCCCCTTTTCATATCTTATATAATTTTCTTTTTAGCTTTAAAATTTCTTTTTATTATTATATTGTCTTTTTTTCTGATCTATTTTATTCTATTTTACTCTATATTATATTCATGGGACAGAACCTCACTCTGAGGCTTGTGCTGGGATGCCATGACATTGGCCTGGCTCAAGGAGGCCTTGAGTGTGTTTTTCTAAGTATCTTCCTAGCTTTGGCTTTGGAAAGACTGTATTGGTAGTTCCCCACTGTGACATACTGTTATTTTTTTTAATAGTTGGTAAAGGTACGGTCTTGCTTTTGCTCAGACAGTTAAGGAGCTCCTGACCTTAAAGATCTAGCCAGCCCAGCCCACCACAGTCCTGAAATTTTGGGTCTGGGTCAAAGCACCTTGCAGAAGACCACTATTACTCCTGTATCTGTCTTTTTCTCTTCTACTCTCTCTTTTTTCCCCCAATTTATTTCTTTAAACTTTTTTTTTCTTTCTTTTCTCCCAATTCACTCTGTACCCTTCCCTCCTTTTTGGCCTTATCCCAAAAGGACACTTCAATCCTAAGCACAGAGATAAGCTAATTTAAGGGGGAGTAGGAAGTAAGAGAAAAAACTAGAGGAAGGAAGTTAACAAGAAGAAAACATTAATGAGTAGGAACCAACAGAAAATTCTGGCAACATGAAAAACCAGAACAGATTAGCCAAATACCCCCATAGAATTATGTGGAGTTACCACAGAAAATTCCACCTATAAAGAAATTATGGAATAGACAGAAAGACAATTGAAAATAAGGATGGCAAAAACTGCAGGCAGAATGGGAACCAAAGACCCATTATAGGCAAGAAAGTCCCCGCCAAGAAAAAAGGATAAAATAGAGAAATAAGCTAAGCAAAGTGGAATAAAAACAGTTTAGCTAGTTTACTTTTAAACCAGCAGCTAAATTACTTATCTGAGCAGTTCTTGCTTGTACTAGAGGTCTCACATATAGGGGGTACAGCTTGCAAACACTCCTGCTGGTTCTGTAAACCATCTGAAGAAAAGAATGGCCATAGAGGAGGCTACATGCTAGTCCTGACATCAACCAGGCCATTCCCTGCCCAGTCAACAGTCAAAGCAAATATCCATTGTATGGATTTGCATCATGGCCAGGGCAGATATCAAGGGAACAGCTCAAGCTCTGAAATATGGGCAGGAGGGCTCATACCTTAATCAATAGAGGAAGATGCCTCTGGTATGATCAGTGACACCACCATGTCTGCTTCACAGTAAACTAGTGGGGCTTAACCTCCCCCAAGGAATGTGTGTGTGTGACCACAGACAGGAGGCTGCCCCTACACAGGCTCATATTTTGATTTCTCAAGGCTGCTCAGATCCTTAAAGTTAATAATTACAGATAGAATAAGAACTAACATGCTTACAAGAGAAACTGCTGATATTTTTGTTCCCTTCCTCAGTTTACTCTCTGGGCTAAATGAGATAATACCCTTCAATAAAAGCTGAGTAAAACAAACATTCAGAGCCATTTGGTGGAACTCCACAAACTAGCAGTGGTCACCTGTGTTCCCACCTTTGAAAACTCTATTCTGTGTGTCCTGTCATTTTATCTCTCAACACTTTTTTTTTTTTTTGAGACAGTCTCACTATGTCACCCTCAGTAGAGTGCTGTGGTGTCACATCAACCTCAAATTCCTGGGCTTAAGCACTTCTCTTATCTCAGCCTCCCAAGTAGCTAGGACTACAGGTGCCTGCCACATGCTCAGGTATTTTTGGTTGCAGTTGTCATTGTTGTTTAGCTGGTCTAGGCTGGGTTCAAACCTGCCAGCTTCAGTGTATGTGGCTGGCATGGTAACCACTGTGCTACAAGGCACCAAGCCACTCTCAATACTTTTAATTTTATTTTTCTTTAGTTGATCACCACCAGTTTCACAGGTCTTATAGGACTCTGCCCCTGGGGGACGGGAACCTGAAAAAACAATGAAGGAAATCAAAGGCAAAGTAGAAAATAACCAAAAGGAAATCCAAAAACTGAGCCAAATAATGAATGAAAGACATCAAGAAATTAGAAAGGAGATATCAGAGCTTAAGGAATTGAAGCTCCAATATATCAGAAGGAAATAAATCAGGGAACTTACAGATGCAATGGAAGGTATCAGTAATAGTTTAGACCATGAAGAAGAAAGTATCTCACAGCTAGGGCAGTTCCTGTGGCTCAAAGGAGTAGGGCACTGGCCCCATATGCTGGAGGTGGCAGGTTCAAACCAAGCCCTGGCCAAAAACTGCAAAAAAAAAAAAAAAAAAAAAAAAAGAATCTCATAACTAGAGGATGAGGTTTTTGAGGTAACCCAGGCATTTAAAGAGGCAGAAATAAGACAGAAACAGCAGAGTGATTACTTAGATAATGATGGGACTACACAAAGCATTCAAACATGTAAATTATAGTAATTCCTTAAGAAGAAGAATAACTTCCCAAAGGAGTGGAAGCCCTACTGGAGGATATCACAAATGAAAATGTCTGAAGCACCACCGAAGATTCTCACATGCTCCTTTTAGAGAGATATTGAACCCTGGGTTATGTCAACAAAAATAGAACATCTCCAAGACACAGTGTAATGAAGCTGTCCAAAGTCAAGACAAAAGAGAAAATTCTGCAAGCAGTCAGGAGGAAGTGCCAATTGACTGGCAGGGGAAGATTCATCAGAGTGACAGCAGACTTTTCAGTTGACACTTTTCAAAACAAAAAGAAGTTTAACCTTCTTAAACAAAACAATTTTTAGCCCAGAATTCTGTATTCTACTAAACTAAACTTCAATTTTAGTGGAGAAATTAAATATTTTACTGATACTGAAGCATTAAGTAAATTCACCATGATACGACCACCTCTCTAGGAAATACTCTGACTTGTTCTCTACATTGGCAGTCACAAAACACCAACAGCAAAGTGGTCAGAAACTAAAGGACAAAATCTATTTTGTGCAAGAGCACAGAGGATAAAACTAAGCAATGGATTTTCACAAAATGAGATGAAAGGAATTACACCATAATTATTAGTTCTCCCAATAAATGTAAATGCTTGAATTCCCCACTGAAGAGGCATAGGTTGATTGATTGGATAAGAAAAGCACAAGTCACCCATATGTTGTCTCCAGGAAATGCATCTCACCTTGAAGGACAAATCAAGACCCAGGGTTAAGGAATGGAAAAGAGTATTATTATCTCAAGATGGATAAAAAATTTAAATCAAAGACATGAAATAATAAAAATCCTAGAAAAAAGCCTGGTGAAAACTCTGAAGAATATAGACCTAAGGAAAAATTTTATGAAGAAGACTTCTGTGGCAATTGCAGCAACAACAAAAATAAACAAATGAGACTTAATTAAGCTGAAAATCTTTTTCACGGCTAAGGACACAGCAGTTAAAGCAAGTAGACAATCTTCAGAATAGAAATAGATATTTGCATGTTATGAGTCTGACAAAGGGTTAATAACTAGAATCTACAGAAAATTCAAAGTAATCAATGAAAAAGAGCAAATAATCCCATCTATCACTGGACAAGAGACATGAACAGAACCTTCTCTGAGGAAGACAGATGAATGGCTAATGAATATAAGAAAATATGCTCACTGTTCTTAATTATCAGAGAAAGGCAAAGCAAAACCACCCTGAGAAATCACCTAACCCCAGGGAGAATAGCCCACATCACAAAGTTGCAAAGTGGCAGATACTGACATGGATGTGGAGAGGAGGGAACACTTTTACCCTGCTGATGAGACTGCAAACTAGTTCAGCCTGTTTGGAAAGAAGTATGGAGAACACTCAAATAACTTAAAATAAACCTTCCTTTTGATCCCACAATCCCATTACCAGACATCTACCCTGAAGAAAAAAAATTTATTTCATCTTAAGTTCATTTACAGTAAATTGTTTATTGCAGCTTAATTTATAATCACCAGGATGTGGAAGCCCATTAATCCCAGAATGGGTGAATAAACTATAGCATATATGTGTATGTATGTATATATATGTGTCAGGAAATACTATTCAGTTATAAAAAGATAGAGAGTTTATATCTTTCGTATCATCCTCAGTAGTGTTATAATACATTCTCTTTGGTAAAATATCACAAGAATGGAAAAGCAACTGTCCACTGTACTCTATACTAATACAAAGCCAGTAGATGATCTAGTACACACCCTCATAAGAGAAAAATTCAATTCAGTTGAAGTTGGGGGGGAGGGAATTGGTGTGCTCCCAGCTAATGGGCACAATGTGGGTGTGTATGGCATACCTTCTGGGTGAGGGGCACAACTAGAAAAAGGACCCCACATAAAAAATGCAAAAATTGTAACCTAATTCTTTGTACCCTCCTATTAATCTGAAATTTAAAAAAAGAAAAAGAAAATGCTGTATGATACTTTTACAAATGTAATACATTTTGGTTAAGCATTGATGAGATTAAATCTATTGCTTACAATTAAAATAAAGAAACCTTATAACTTTTATCATTCTGATAGCCAGCAGTTGAATATTAATCTTTGTTTTCCCAAGTCCAGGTAGCCCAATATCAGGTGATCACTCTGTGACTCTCCCCATTTCTATGGTAAAGAAACACTTTCTTTTTTTTTTTTTATTTCTTTTTTCATGTGTCTTTTTTTTTTTTTATTGAATGTTAACTATGTACATCTGCACTTCTGGGGTACAATGTGGGGTTTTCACATGCATTCTGAAATACTTCCATCAAACTGATCAACACAGCCTTCATGTCATTTTCTCAGTTATTGCTTTAAAACATTCACATTCTACTCTTAGAAAGATTCACCTGTACCCCTATAAGACAAACCTCAAAAGTGATCCCTCCAAACCCCTCCCTCCTCCCATTCCCCCCCCTTGTCCCTCCCCCATCTGCATGTTCTTAGGCTATTTGGTTATAGCTTTCATATAAAAGGTTTAAATTAGTCTCATAATAGGGGTGTGTACATTGGATACTTTTTTCTCCATTCTTGTGATACTTTGCTCAGAATAACATTTTCCAGCTCCATCCATGTGAACATGAAGGATGTAAATTCTCCATCCTTCTTAATGGCTGCATAGTACTCCATGGTGTACATATACCACAGTTTATTGATCCATCCGTGGATCGATGGGCACTTGGGCTTCTTCCATGACCTGGAGATTATGAATTGGGCTGCAATAAACATTCTGATACAAATGTCTTTGTTGTAATGTGATTTTTGGTCCTCTGGGAATATACCCAACAAAGGAATTGCAGGGTCAAATGGCAGGTCTATTTTTAGTTCTCTAAGTGTTCTCCAGA